>JAMKCH010051192.1:0-15125 GCA_023653785.1 Ophioderma brevispina
GAATTGGTATGATCTTTGTCACCATATTACCGGGTTATTTTTAAAAAAATGAGCAAAACCAGAGAAACGTACACGTTATGTAACACACGGAAATGGAATAAACACAATACATACAGTGAATAAAAAGATTTGCTTTTACCTCGCTTTTATAAAATAATTTACAAGAAATATATCACAGGTCAAAAGATTTGTAAAATTCGCAATTCACATTAAAATTAGATTGTAATAATTCCGGTTTTCACATCACGCATAAATATTTTGAGTTGGAAATAACACAGTCATACACATATTAATTGCAATGGAAACATAATACACATTTACTAAAATATATCTAAATAAACTGTTACCTTCTATTACATCCTAGTTAGAATAAAGTCTCTGGTGAGAAAATAAGACCTGATGGAACTTCTGCACATGTGAATTCAGACGGCGGAGAGAAAATCGTCGGAAGAACATCGGCAGAGGGAAATCAGCACCTAAAAAGTCACACGGCGTCACATGTTCAAATCTGGCAAGATGGTGGCGAGACGGAGGAGAGGCCGAGGAGAGCAGCACGCTTGAGTACAAATACTAGTAGGCGGAGAATGTACTGTTGTGTATACTTCATTGGCAACGAAGGAGGCGTTACTGTGGCATATTGACCACGAAAGGGTTGCGGCGAAGCTGTTCAGCAACGATGAACGAGAAGACGAACAACTGGATGGAGATTCCATCCTACTAGGACCTTTGAAGCTTTTAGCGCCATTCTTGTCCTCCTTTGGCGTCTTCAAAACGGAACGACGGTTTGAAAACAGACCTGTAGAAATGAAAAAGAAGAAAAAAGCGTTACATCATCACTCTGAGCTAATACAATTTGAATGAATGTTACCAATTGTTACTGTACAATGAAAAAGAAAAAAGCGTTACATCATAATAATGAGCTAAGAGAAAGGAAAAAAAAACAATTTGAATGAATTTTACAATATGTAAATCACGAATATCCATGGTTACTGCATTCAATAGTCAAATAAAAACGTTTGTAGACTCCAAAGTAATTCTTACTGCACACGGCTTCCGTGAGTCCATGGCATCTGCAAGTACTTCTCTGGTGGTGAACTAGGATACTGGTTTGACTGCAACCCGGCTTCCATACTAGCACGCTGTTCTGGCGTGTCATTGGTTCGGCTACGACGAGAACATTTTTTTTGTTTTTTTTATTGTTTTTTTTTTTTAAGGGGGGGCAGGTTTTTTTTCTTTGCTCGCATACTTTTTGCGACTAATTTCTGTAATCGGAAAAGCCCGAACTGAGCTGTTTGCTATCATTACAAACTACAGAATTAACGACATAGGAGAAATTTTTAAATATGAAGTGAACCGTTTCGATCTAAACCTCCTATTGATGCGTTTTCCCCTTCTCTCTGCCCAATTTTATGAAGGACTTCGCGGGCGCTATTCTTTAACTCACAGGTTAAATTTCAAATGTATGTATAGAATGTAAAACAATTGAAGGGTATTGTGATTGAGAATGCTCAAAGAATATGACGCAGAGGGTGCGAAGCTCAGATTGATTGAAGTTGAATGGCCTGATCACCCAACGCGTAATAATCTCTTGACAGTACATTAGTTGCAAATAGCGCGCATTGTGTCTTCTGATTGAAGGTGCACTGATTTATACGTTGTGTCATTTGAATGAGGTGCACTGATTTAGAAATGTGTCGCCTGAATGAGCTGCCTGATTGATATAGAAATTGTATCGCCTAATGAGGTTCACTGATTAATACCATCGTATCACCTGAATGAGGCCCATTATTTTATATCCCATTATGTCGCCTGAATGAGTGCAGCTGAATTTAATATAGAACTAAATTGACGCCTTTGGGCTATAATCAATGATTGATGCTCTTTTAATTTTGGTTTTGTTTGTTAAAATTTGTGTGTTTGCGTGTGTGTGTGCTCGTGTGTGTGTGAATGATTTGGGCACTGATTTAGTATAGATATCGTATGGTCCTGAATGAGGTGCACTGATTTATATACAAATTACGGCGCCTGAATAGGTCCCCCCTGATTATAGAATAAATGTGACCGTGGAGCTATAATCATTGATGGCTGTTCTTTTAATTTATTATTTTATAAAAAAATTTTTGTGTGTATGTGTATGAGTTTTTGCGTTTTGGTTTCTCATACAGTGGAGCTGTTTATAGGCATGTGTTTGAAGTTGAAAGCCCGGTGATTTATTTTTCCAGCTGGAAGGCTATGCTTGACATCCTCAATACATGTACAGCCCCCGCCCCCTCCGGCCTGGGAGCCACGTGAGTACGCTACGGCCCATTCACTTCCCACATTGTCAGAACATACAAAAACGCAATAAGAAAATTCTCGTTGTATATACCTTTAAGCAATTTTTAAAATAATTACTGTTGGCCGTAACACTTCAAACAACTACTTCGGTAATAGCAGTTAGACAAAATACAAGGCACTGCAAAAAAAAAACAACAACAAACAAACAAACAAAACAAACAAACAACAAAAACGGCAAGAAGAATAAGTTTTGTTTCGTATACCGTTAAGGTACTTAACAAAGTAATTCCGGTTGGCCGAAGACTTCAATAAAGATATCTTCGGTAGATAGGCAGGATATACATATACAAAGGGCAACGCAATTTTCATACGCACAATTTGAAGCAATAAACTCTTTTCAGGAATGACCCAAAATGTGAAGAAGGGTTGAAACCAACATCAAATTATTGCCTGATGATTGAAAAGCTGGGTTTAAATGTAGGTTACACAGCACGAGAAAGATCTGATCTATCGCCCTTATACGCGTCTCTGGCTGAAGATGTTTAGTGTTTAAAAGATGTAAACTGCACTTTTATGGACATTTTTGACCTAATGAACATAGTCAATTGTTCTCGTTCTACTGAGACGAGGGCATTGCTTGTGTTTTAAATATACTGAATATCAAAATAATAAAATAAATAGAATAATTAACTCGTAAAATGTTTACTTTCTGTCGACAGTTTCACTGACACCGGAATTTTCTTTGTAGGCGGCGTCATGGCATTACCTATTATCTAAAATTTTCTTACATTTTAAAAATAGAGGGGGGTTTACAGTACTTTTGGTAACTTTCTAATATTTATGGTATTTTCACAGTCTGTTTATAACTGGGAGCTTTATGTTTGACGTCGAAGAATAGAAGAAAGATCCATGCGATTTTTGATGTTACTGCCACATTTCCTTTAAGATGGTAGATATTTGTCACCATATTACTCGGGGTTATTTTTTAGAAAAATGATCAAAACCATGAAAAGTACAAGTTATGTAACACACGGAAATGGAATGACACAAAACTACAGTGATTAAAAATTTGCGTTTACCTCGCTTTTATATCCATTTAACAAGAAAATACCGATCACAGTAAAAAGATTTGTAAAATTCGCATTCACATTAAATTAGATTGTATATTCCGGTTTGCACATCCAAGCATAAAGATTTGAAGTTGAAATAACACATGTCATAACACATATAAATTGCAATGAAACATATAGCGAATTTAATAGACATATACTGAATAAATTTTCTTCGATTACATCCTATTGAGAATAAGTCTCCTGTGAGAAAAGGAACTGATGGAAATTCTGCACATGTGAATTCAACGGCGGAAGAAAATCGTCGGATAGAACTTCGGCAATAGGGGAACTCAGCACTAAGAAAAAAAGTCACACGGCGTCACATGTTCAACTCTGCAGATGGGCGAGACCGGAGAAGCCGGAGGAAGCAGCACGCTTGAGTACCAATACTATGAGGCGGAGAAGGTACGGTTTGGTAATCTTCAAATGGCAGACGAAGGATGCGTTACTGGGCATATTACCAGGACAGGTTTGGCGGCGAAGCTGGTTCAGCGACGAATGGAACTAGAAGAAGAACAACTGGATGGAGACTATTCCTCATACGACGAAACCTTGAAAGCTTTTAGCGCCATTCTTGTCCTTCCTTTAGCGTCTTTCACGGGACGACGGTTTTGAAACCAGACCTGAGAATGAAAAAGAAGAAAAAAGCGTTACATCATAACTATGAGCAAGACAATTTGAATGAATTTTACAATAGTGACCTGTAGAAATGAAAAAGAGAAAAAAGGCGTTACATAATAAATTATGAGTTTTTTTTGTGTTTTTTTTTTTTTTTTTTTTTTTTATTCTAAGCCAATTTATGAATGAATTTTTACAATATGAACAATCACGAATATCCATGCTTAGCGTCATCATAGTCAAAATAAAAACGGTTTGACGACTCCAAAGTATTCTTACGCTGCACACGGGCTTCCGTCGTCACTGGCATCTGCAGTAACTTCTCTGGTGTGTGAAATTGGATACTGGTTGGACTGAAAACACGGCTTCCATACTACACGCTGTTCCGGCGTGTAATTCGTTCGACTACGACGAGAACTTTGCCTCGAAGACTTTGTTGGCGGACTTACATTTTCTGTAATCGGAAATCCGAACTGAGCTGTTTGATATCAGTACAACTACAGAATTAAATCAAATAAATCAATTTATTTTGTTTCATCACATCATCACATCAACATGAAATACAAATATGAAATTGCAGTCAAATAAAATGGATTCACAATAGAAATCAGATAATCATTAAGGATAATTAAATTAGAAATAGTGATGAACGAGATCACTGCTAAACGCTAAGCTTGAAAATGCAGTAACCTCAACTAACTTACGTGTTACTACAACAAAGACACAAAAAAAAATAGATTACAAATCAAGACAAAAAAGCCAGACAGCCATACTATAAAATTACATTGGACAAAGACAAAGACTGCCGACAGTCAATTCCAAGGATAAGAAGTACAACATAGTAAAAAGACAGAACTTAGGAAGTGATGACAGCACTATACCGAATGATGAGACTCTTTTTTCAATATTAATTTGAAGGAATATAAAGTGGGGAGTTTGTAATTAAGAATGGCAGATTATGCCCAGATAGAGGGCCTTGGACATCAGGTATTATTAGCAAGTACGTATTAATGTTTTACACTGTATTTGGGCCTTGCCTGGTCTCATCATGGTGGTATGAAGTATAAAAGTTAAAAACCCTGTCATAAGGTCGTCCTGTCGAAGGTTAAGTTGTATTTATATCTTAACGTGGCAACTGAAGTTTTATAAATATCATTACACCTTCAACGTTTTGAGGCAGAGAAAATCAAGGTTCTTTGTTGGTCCAGCCACAGGAGTTATTACATGTCCTAACGAACTCTTTTCTGGGAATAAAAAGGTGAGTCCAGACCAGCATTATTAGCAGCAGCCCTCCGCTATGGCTCCATATGATATATAAGTTAATTAAGTGATTATAGAATGTGAGAAGTGAGCTTTGAGGAAGAAATTGTCTACCTTTGCGGATAAGCCCTTTGTATCTACATAATTTTGGAAACTTGGCTTGTATGGGAATTCCAGGATAAATGGTGGGCAATAAGGATACGCAAGGAATTTGTAGTTATTCTTGCTGAGTCTGAGTATTGCCTAATTTTAACATCTAGTTTAATTTTGCTTAGTATTAAATATTTTTAAAACTCATATAGTTGGTCTTTTTAATATTCATCTATAATGTGGTTAATTTAACCATTTTTGAAATATATCAATTTCTTTATTTACTATTTGTTCAAGTGTATTAATTGGGATTGAAAAATTAAATGTGTGTCCGTCTGGGCAATATATAAGTGTGTATTTCAAACACAGTGGAAGGTCATTAATGTATATGATGAACAAAGGGGCCCAAAGATAGAGCCTTGAGGAACTCCACAAGTATGTTGGCTGGTTCATAGAAGGTGTTATTAAACAAAACCCGTTTTTCTTTAATGGTAGTTCCTTATCATTCATTATCAAGACCCCGGATACCATACTTATTTAACTTGTAAAGAAGGATGTCATGATTTATGGTATCGAAAGCCTGCTAGATCTAAAAATCATACCAACGGTATGAAGTTTATTATCCCGATGCTAGCTATTTTGGCAATAGAGTTCATTTCTGGCCATATGCGTAGATCGTTAGGCCTAAAGCCAAATTGATAAGGGTGAGAATATGTATTTGTTATAAAGCTTGCTATGATAACGAATATAGACGAGCCTTTTCCAGAGTTTCGAAATGGAAGAATTGAAATGGGTCTAGAGTAGAAAAATCGTGTTTGTCGCCTGCTTTAATATTGGTATAACATTTGCCTGTTTTAATTGGTTGGACATTCCAGCAGTCGATAAATATTAAAAATGTGTGATAAACACTACTAATGGATGGAATAACGAGTTTAGATGTTTGTTGCTATGTCATCAGATGCTTGCTATGACTATTTTTAATTTTCGCTGTTAATTTTATAAGTTTCCTCAGGAGACGTTGGGATATATAACAGGGTATTGTGTTTTATACTGCAAAGGGATTTTCAAAGCATTGATGGTATCAGGGATTTTGTTGGCAAGAGTAATACCTATAGTTGCAAAAAGTTGTTAAAGTTTTTCAGCTAGGCTCCATTGTCATGATCCTTTCACCTCGCGATGTTTAAAATCAGGAATCTTTGCTTTCTTATTACGGCCCCAATAAATTGTTTAACGTTTTGCACATTTCCCTTAGTATTAGCTTTATTATTTCATTTTATTGGTTTGTAATATTTTTACTAATTCGCACTAAAGATTTAGTGTTTGACGATATTTGGTATATTTTAGTTTATTATCATCATCTTGGTTTATGAAATATATCCTTTTAATATAATTTATCTTTGATTTTGTATTGATTTATTAAACCTTTAGTGACCCACGGTTTTTTTGTGATTACGTTTTGAAATGGTTTTAATTTGTATTGGACAGTAGATGTTCAGGATTTGTAGAATTTTGAGTGATTGGTTTGTAGGCTTGATCTGGGTCCTCTGTACTAAAAACCTGTGTCATTCCACTAGGGACAATGCATTATTCAGGGCCTTTATGTTATTGGAGTTGAACATACGGGATTTAATTAATAGTGGTTTAGTTGAAGTAGGCCTATAGTTATGTTGAGAAAGAAGACGGGGAAATGATCTGAAAGATCAGTGACCCTACACCAGAATTAATCGGGGATAATATCATTTGTAAAATCATTATCTATCAGCGACACACTGGTATGGCCAATACTATAATGTTGGTGCGATTTGGTCGATCGATACTGGTAAACCAAAGAATAAAGTCATAAGAATAAAATAAATTAATAATTCCGTTACTCGGGAGGCTTTGTCATGATAAAGAAGAATAGATGTTGAAATTCCCCCCTTAATATAGCACGGTCTCTTTTCCCTAGAAATTTTGTTTAAGTTTTCCCCAGTGGTCTATTAAGTTCATAATAACTCACGTATCGGTGTGTAGATAATGCCACTAATGGTTTTAAATTGACTTTATGGAAATTTCAAACAGACCTATCTAATCACAATGCATACAATCAATGTTAAGATCGGATCTCAGCGAGAATTTAAGTCCAGACGATGAAAAGAGAGACCCCCTCCCCCCGATCAGGTCGAATCAATGTTCAATGAGTAATCCTCAATGTCGATCAGGCAGGCATCGTCCTCAGTTGTAAACAATGTTTCGGAGAATCCATAAATAGGGAAAGCTGGTGCTGTAAAGCAAGACAGTCTAGTTAACGAGATTATTGGAATTTTTATTGAGACGCGTGCGTTGGCATGGTATAAGGATCATTTAGATGTAATAAGATGGTTTGGTGTGTGTTAAGTTTTTTCAGGCGTATAGTAACGGCAATTGATGTCATTTGTTTTAGATATATTATTATCATCGTAAGAGTCGTCAAAAGGCTTAAAGACCTGTCAAAGGCAAATGGTTGGAAAGTAGGAGTAAATTTTGAGTCGGACATAGCGAACACAAAACACTTAACAATATAATATACAAAGCAAAAATAATACCGAAGGTATTGTAAGGTAAATTTACAGTACCAATAAGCAAAGTAGTACAACAGAAAAATTGCAGATGCACCGCAACCCAGGATTTGTAGCGATACGGCCATAACATAAAATCAGTAATCTAGGAAAGGGTTTGAGTAGTAATAATAATACTTTGATATAAATAATACATCAATAAAGAAAAATAATAGCATCGTCATACCATGTAACACTCATCATATGTGAACGAACAATATGGGGGAACAGAGTACGTAATAACTCAAGGATGGGGTTACAGATGGTAATAATTGTCGGACATCCAAGGTTAAATCCATTGTATATTAATTCCCATGACGATTTATGAGTTACATGGCGAGTCTAGGATCAATATAAAGAGCGATGGGTAATAATAATACAGTAGTAATGAAAATATAAATAACAAACGCAATTAGCCAAGAGTAGGACGTATGAAAGCCAACACAATTATTCCTACATATACTCACATCACATGATCAAACACACCCAGGACGACTGCGACCAGGACGCAACCCATTTTTCCAGACCCAAATCAAATCCTAAAGTTAAAATGAATCTCCAAGATTTCAACACCAATCCAAAAAACGGATCGGTCCACGATCACAATCCCCTGAACTCACTATAATCCCTGTAGTTTTGATTTCATCGATTTGGACCTATAGGATACAAAGTTTCAACATGGCAAGTACTTGAATTTGTATACCAATGGCACCAAATGTGTTTGAGAAGAAAAAAAAAACTCAGTATATATCTATATATCAGACAACAAAAAAGATATATAAGGTTTGGATGTATGTATGCTTCTATGCAGAAAAAAGGTGATAAGCATCTCACTCAAATACAACACTTTTGTTCAACGACATAATAAAAATTGAACACTCGGAGTAAGAAATGAAAATAACTATCAAAACATGATAAGTGCTGTTGGGAGGTTGGATGAGCAAGGCCCGACATATGTCCAATATGGTAATGGTTTAAAAAAACAACAGTAAAATGATCACAACGTACCAGGCCTCAGAATAGGTAAAAAAAAACCACAAAACACCACACTACTCCCGATCGAGTTAGAAAAACATAATCATATGCGTGAAAAACATATAATTATCCAGTAATATAAGCTAGTGTACAAGCATAGTGATATACAATACATAATAGTATGTATTGAAGACTACATGAAAATTGAATATTGAACATACATGAAAGTTTTGCATCAGAGAACATAAAAATATTGGTATTAATGTATATAACACAATCGCAAATAAGTAATTATATATACGTACTCACTTGCATATACTTATGTTAATTCAAACATCCATTCGTCAATCCAACGTAGCAGTATATAAATATTGAGACATCATGCAAATTTAAGATTGAACATACTAATTATTATGAAAATTGAAATTGGATATCTGACAGTAGCCCAATTGTAAAAACGTACGTACCGACATGCATCATACATACATACAACTATACCTATATCAAATCAATCACTAAGCTAGTATTTCATCTCATTCATTCATTCATCAATATAATGAAAATGATAGAATGGCAGTCAAAATAAGTATTTGTATATCCATACTCATGTCCATACACATACTTATAATCATCAACCAATCCTCAATCAAACAATCAGTCAATCAATAATTCATTCAATCAGACCAGGATACATGATATTGATATTGGGACATACCTGATAAATTTGAATTTATGAAACACATGATAACTTTAACCAGAGAACATAAGATTGATATTAATATATGACATCCAAAATAAATCTTGTATACACATAACTCCTATATATACAAATTTGACATTTGATATACCTGATACATTGTACCATAGAATATGAAAAAATGTGATACAATGACATAAGTCCAAATATACAATTGTAACCACAATACTCAGGTACATACACATCATATATCAATCAATCAGCCATCAATCAATCAGTCGATCATTCAATCAATCCGACCATGATACATTATAATTAAGATTGGTACATACATGATAAATTATAAGTATGAACATACATGATAATTTTGAACCATCATACTATCCTTGACGGTGAACAAAAATTCCAAACCCACTTGACATTGCCAGCAAATGCCACACATTTTTTGGGTCCGAGATAGCCCGAAACTGTCCAGCCAATGAAGACACACTCACTGCTTGCACTCAATTATTTTCTTCATAACTCGAATCATAAGTCCAATCTTTTTCTCTTTTTCTCCGCCTATCTCGTAAAAAGAATTCTCGAACTCACCCCAATTTAAATGGCAAAAGTCCTGGGTTTCGATGAGTTAAATCCCGTGTGTCCAGATCATTGCTCCAAGTATCTCTAACCTCTTACTCATATCTTCAACCTCTCGCTACTAGTCGGTGTCTTTCCCTCTCCCCTCAAGTTGCAAAAGTCATCCTAGCTCAAGAAGGAAATCCCTCTTCTTTCTCAAACTACCGCCCATTTTTCTCTCCTACCGTGCTTCTCCAAGATCGCTTGGCGCATTATCTACAATAGACTTGACAACTTCTTCTCAGCTCACAACATCCGCCATACAACCAATACGGATTCAGGAAAATACACTCCACGAATCTTGCTCTTCTTGACCTATATCACAAAATTTCTTCTGGCTCTCCCGCAAAAGCTTCACACATAGGAAATTTTTCCTTTATCTTTCTAAAGCTTTCGAACACTATCGACCACGATATTCTTATCTCTAAACTTCACTTCTATGGTGTACGCGGAATTCCTCTTGAACTACTTCCAAACTATCCCAAGATAGAAACATTTTACTTCCTTTAATCTCCACTCGTCAGAACTCCATCCCGGTTTCATGCGGCGTTCCTCAGGCTCTTACCTGGTCCACTCCTCTTCCTTATCTAATGTTAATGACATCCCCAATGCTTCAAACACTTTTCTTATGTACTATTGCCGATGATACTAACATCTTCCTTCAAATCCGGAAATGAATACGCTCATCCAGACTTGTAATCGTGAACTCCATCATGTTTCTAACTGGTTCAAGCCAAACAAACTGTCCCTTAATACAAGCAAAAACTCTAATTATATCCACTCCACATGGCAAAACAGAAGAAAACCACAAAAACACGGATCAATATCAATATTGACAATATTCCCTGAATCCCGTTGACCATAGAAATTTCTTAGGCGTCTAATCGTAGTAAATTAAGACTGGCAGTATACTTTAACCAAATCACTAATCAAATTTCCAAGGTTGTCGGCATCATTAAGAAACTCCAACACACACTCCCCTCCAAAATTTGAGTCTCTCTATATAATACATTATACTCCCTATATCTATATTTTAATATTGGCAGGGGCTATTCAAAGGACTCTAAACACCAACCTATTGCACCAAGGGACAAGTACAGAAGCAACTAAACTCGATAAAATCTTCAGACTGCAAAAAGGACGCACTTCGCATTTGCTCTACTTCGCCTTTATGGATCTCTCCAAGGCTTTCGACACTAGTGATTCCAACATGTTTCTTCACAAGCTTTTATCATTACGGTGTCGTGGGAGTAGCATTGGAGTGGTCAGGGTTATCTTACTAACCGCTAACAATCAGTCTACGTACACTCAATGCTATTCAATAAAACCTATCCAGTTGGCGTACCGCAAGGATCAATCCTGGGACCCACTAACTTTTTCATCATTACATGAATGAACATCACCCAAATCTCTTAACACACTCAAACTGATCTTATTTGCAGATTGACAAAAACATTTGTTTCCAAACTCTATCATAATGCAACTTTTAAAAACATGATCAGAAACTCGCAAAAATCACTGACTGATTTCGGGCTAACAAACTTTCTACTTAATGTTTCAAAAACTAACTACGTGCTTTTCTCTACAAACAATCACAATCACAATCAAACATGAACAATAGATAACCAGACAATTTCCCAGGTACATTCAAAACCAAATTCTTGGCATACATCGACGACAAACTTACATGGAACGAACCATCAAATGCACTACCAAAGCGGCTCACGCAATTGGTACAAACTACATAGTTAAACACCACCTTCCAGACTAACCTTTAAAATCACTTTTCAACACACTAGTTCTCCCTTACCTTAGCTACTGTAACATCATTTGGGCCTCCAACTATCATTCCCGGCTCACCAAACTAAACACATCACACAAAATGAGGCCATTAGCACTATCACAACTCACACCCTTAGAATCAGACTTGCCATATTCATCACTGAAAACACTTAAATTAGAGCACCTCAACAACTTCAACAGCGCTCTTCATGTTGGACGATCACAAAACAATCATTTACCATCGAACTTCAGCAATTACTTACACAAACAGGACAAAATAAAGCTATAACCCACCAGACAAGCCGTTAAACTTCATCTTCCCCTACCGAAAACTACCTCTGAAAAGCACTTATTCAGTATCACGGCCGCAAAAACTTTGGAATGATTTCCCAGAATCCCATAACAAACAATTACAAACAAAAATACTTTCAAAGCTCAACTGAAAAAAACATTTCATCAACCAGTACAATTCTATTAAATTACTCCCGGTCCTTATTCTCTCTCACCTTATTCTTCATTCTATTTTTCTCTTCCCTATTCTTTCTTCAAACGCTACCTATTCATCATCTGCTTCCTCATTATGCTATGTATTACATACCTCAGCAAGATATGTTGAAAAGTCTGTCTTTCTTGTCCAACTTCTCTGATACCGTATTCCCGTTAAGTGTTTGTTTTAGGTTAGATATATTGTTTGTTTTCTTGTTACTGTATATCTACCTATGTATATTACCTCATCCCGTACTTGTGTCATTATTGTAATTGGTAATTATTGTAATTGAATCTAATTTTACTTTATGGATCACGGGGCCAGTAATAACTATAAACCCTTCGGTTGTCCATTACTGGTCTAGCATTATCATACTCCGCACCTGTTGTCTTGTACAGTTTATAACTGATGTTCCTCAGGTATTATGTATTATTATATAATTACTGTATTATACATTTTCTGTAAGTACGTTAGCTTGTTGAATAATTGGGAATACTAAAATACTACCTTACCTTTCCCACTCCAAACCATTATTTCACAGACTTAAAAATACTGACACAGATTTCGATATAAACAAAATCCAAATAGCGCTTTGCAGGTTACCGCTATTCTCACAGTAATCTACCTAATTCTTTAAATGGCCCTCTTCACAAAAAACAGCGAAGTACAAGAATATAACCCACGTTAATGCACGCACTATCCGGAATCCAATGTACTTCTTTGTTAACTCGTAAATTCATTGTTTATGTAGGCCAAAGTGTGGAATAAACTTGACAATAGTTTACAACATGCAAAACCATAAGTAGCTTTAAACTTAAATATAAGAAACAACCTAATTACTAATGATATAACGATTAATGTTTCTCATGCAGGTTTTTTTTTCCTCGACTTTTAAAGTGTTCTGGGTTAACGTGCTAGATCTGTTTTGGATCACACCTTGTTTACCCTAGTCTGTCCTTGTTTTTGTATTGTTATGTTCTGTTTGTTGTCTGTCCTTGTCCCATTTTTGATCATTTGGTTTCAAACGTTGTTCTTTATAAGTAGGGGTAGGATCAAAACTAAAGCCCCTTGTGGTTTATTTTGATCTTTCCTCGTTCAGACTTGCCCTTATGACATGCCTACAATGTTCCTCGATTATGCTTTGCCATGTGACATATATTTACATTTATATATATGATAGCGAGTTGGGATTTGATTACACATTTCTGTGTCATAATCTAACAAGAATTAATGTTATATTATCAAATCTCATCATGATCATGAATTGTTATTTATTGTCTAAAACACTTGGTTATTGTATTATCATGCTTGGTGATTTGTATCATATGAAAATTATAATATGATGAAATAACAGTTTTGAAATGAAAATGAAATGAAAACAGGAGAACATAAGATTGATACTAATATATGACAAGCCCATATATTATATACACATGTACACGTACATACATATACATATATCTTCAAGCAATCAACCCAGAAAGAAACACATAATATTTTGGGGACATAAATGATAAATTTGAATGTTAAGATGATAATTTTGAATCAGGGAAATGGAGAAAATGAGACTAATATACTAATATATTTACAATTTATCAATCAATAAGTCAATAAATCAATAATCTAGAATTGCGTGACAGAGATATTAACGACCAAAGCATGGAAGGTCATACGAGGATAAGTGTGAGCGGGGGTTGTGAGGAGTAGGTTATGAATACTCATTTGCATGATAAGGTGGTTAATTCACAATCAAGGTCAAGCTTAGAGGATTGCATGTGAAGGGAAAAGAGCAAAATAAGACACCAGCCATTAAGTGAGGAAATATACAACGTGTGGAATATACCAAGGCCTCTCAAAGCTACTCTGATGCATGATGTAAACAAACAGTAGGGAGCACATGGGACTATAAATGTAGAGGGGTATGATTACACTAATAGCATGATACGACAATAGTCACTAAAATTAAATGATAGGGACATTGCGATGATCAAGCGCAAAGGAAAAATGGATAACAGGCCCAATGTGACATAAGATAAAAAAGCAAACCGTGTGATATCACCGATATCATGCTGTAATGGAGTAGTTACAGCTGTTAAATGATGGTCGGCCGGTATAGATGGTGGCCATAAGGTCAATATACACTCGGAAATAAATACTCAGATCATAAGTAGATAGATACATAAAATAATGTGGAAATAATTAGGATATTGATGAGGGTTCAAAATTATGATTCTGGACTCCTTGTGTAGAGGTCAAAGAGTCAATCGTGAAGTTGACCGGGTGTGCCAGGAAAAAAAAACAAAAAAAAAAGTGATATGGGGGACGAAGCAGCGAGTTAAAAATACACGTGAATCCACAGTTTTGGAGCAAAGTAAGAGGGAGTCTTTACAGTCAGTAACGCGGAACAAGTTCATAATTGTCAATGTCACTTACATTTGTAGTGTAAACAGCGTTTCCTGACTTGGTTCCGCGAGAATTTCCATCAAGGTCCACATGCTTTGAGTTTGATCAGCTGTTGAGCATTGAGTAATTCCATCCTGCGTGGGGTGAGGCTTTCAGTGATGAGTATTTTACATTCCTTAAGATCGTAGTTTGGAATGAAATACTTCAGACCTTATGATATGATACAAAAA
>JAMKCH010051193.1:0-10233 GCA_023653785.1 Ophioderma brevispina
CTAACCACGTCATGGGTCGCTCCCGACAGCACGTCCCACCGGCAATGCAATGGCACCACAAAATATTTCGGGCAATTGAGCATTGGGTTGTTGGTGGGACTTTTTTTCAATATAGCGAAAAGAACGGCAGACAGAATAGCGCTGAAGCCCAACTCGCGAATAGGCAGCAATGGGCATTATGAGGGGAAAAGATCCAAGTGGCAATGCAAATACTTTCCAATGCAAATGCATTGCTGTGCAGTAAATTTACTGCATGTTCCTTCACTTCCGCTTCACTTCCAATCGATTTATACAGGTCATGCAGGGTCACAAGTGCAGTTCGTTTGCAGTAAACTTGCAAAGGAGTGCAGGAAAAAGGAAAATGGCAATGACACCACTGACGGCTCCCATGATCTGGATGCATTGCCAGTTAAAATAATTTTAACTCATTGCAGTACTCCATTGCAGCCAATACTGCAAGTGATTCCAGGGTCGATTGGTATAGGTGCATTGCCGCACTGCAATGCAATGCAATGAGTACGAACAGACCTTACTTCCAGGTTCACAAAATTGACCGTGACAAATCTTCCAAATTCGGAAGGTCCACCATACACTCGATCGTGTGGGAAGAAACCATGGATGTACTTTGGCAAAAGCTAGTGCACTTTAGGATACAAGATGGCATCGGAAAACTACCCGAAAAATTTACCGGAACGTGCACCGGCACTTATGACAGCCAGTCCCTGTATGGCAATCTCCTGAGGGGAAGCAGCCCAGTGGCAATGCCCCTTCAATGGGGTGTCTGAGGGGGAAAACATCCCACCAGCAACACGCCAGAGTGCTAAAAAGTGAAATATCTCATGATGTCCGCACCACCAGCAGGCTTCGGCAACTGAGGCAATTTGATTGCTGGTTGTTGCCGACCTGACGTGTTAGGGTTAAAAAAAATAACCGACTAGGCTCATAAACATTTCTTAATGACCAATAAATAAGGCTGATGAGCAGTTAAAGATACATGTGTACCAGGTAATTTCCAAACAGCATAAGATGATACAGGGTACCCCAAGGTATTAAATTATTATAAGCCGCATACAAATAGCCCACAAACATCTCTAACAAAGTTTACTAATATATTGAGCAACTTGTTTTTTTTTTTTACCAATGGCAAGTGCTTATTTGTGCTGTTCGTTATTTAACCACTTTCTACACCGAGCCATCTCCAGTGAAGTCATTACCAAGAAGCACTTTATCAACACAGCATTCAGAGATTGTAACAGAGGAGTCGTCCTATCCAAAATTTGAAACGAGGGAAGCCAACATTTTAGTGTTAGAATCCGGTAATAAAGCTAGGGGAACGATTTTCTTAGGCATTTTAGGGTACAAGACCCCTTCTCTAAAATAAATGATATTAAAACTTTGGTTATTAGTTTTTTGTTTGATGAGTTTACTGTATCATTAATATTTGGTCTCAGAAAGTGAAACAAAAAATTAAATTTACATTTCCGGAATGCGTGACATTACGCTAAATGATAAACTTTGCCTTCTGAGGTACGATGATGTAGGGAAAGTAGTAAAAAATACCGCCCGGGAATAGATAAATTCACAATTAGCTCACAATTTTCATTCCCTGTGTCCAGCGCAATTAACCAATAAAGGAAAGGATTATGCTATGATCTCATGAATCTTTTAGGTGTAATATTTAAATTACATTCATAACAATTATACAGTAGAAAACCCCAATACATACTACTATTAATTATGCCTGTTGAAACGGGGATAGTATTTGCTTATGCTGTTTAGTTTTCTCCTACTTCTTCTTCCGACAATTACGTTTTTTCGCCTTCTTTGCGTCTTCTGCCCAAACGGCTGGGCCGATTAGGGACCCAAAATCGGTCAGAAGAACCACTTGACCCAAGAGCGACATTTCAGGGGGTGTACTAGTTTGACCTTTGACCTCTCGTAGGGGTCAATAGAGGTCAAAAACTAAAAATCTTTGGAAGCCAACTTCTTCTACAGATACGGGTGCGCTACTGCTGAAATTCTGCATGAGCATTCGTCTTGGTCAGTGTATACAGCTTGTAACCAGGAATTAATATCGGAACTCATGAACATTCAAAATGGAGGCATATCTAATTAATATGCAAAAGGCTATATCTCAAAATCGATAACACTGGAGGGTGAGTGTGCAAAAGTTGGGATAATGTCGAGACCGAATACTGTGACAGAACTATTGGCCCCAGGGGGGTCACGGGAAAATATGCCAATGAGCTAATGAATATGAAAAACGATATTAAATAAATAAAACCAAAGTAGATCTTTATGTCAAATGTGTTCACAAGAACCACTGGGAAAAGTTGTATTTCTTATGTGCACAATATCGGGGTCAAAGGTCAAAATGGGGATTCGGGGTCAGATAAAAGAAGCTAAATTGACCTACCCCCTACTATGCCATCATTCGTAGGTATGCACAACCCCCTCAGAAAAGTCAGAAAAAATGTCCACAGTAACCCGCTCTAAGAGTCATCGTTTAAGTGTCAAAGGTCAACAAGGAACAACTCGACAGGTGAATTGACTTCATCATACGTTAACGGGCATAGTATCTGGAGTTGTCGAGTTTACTATGCTTATTCAGTGGGCGGGGCTTAGTAAGCAAACACGCAATATCATTGGTTGTTGCCTATCTTATATGAGCCGATATTATATAGTGCGTCGCCGCGCAAGTGTTTACGCGCGAGTGTATAAGATTACGCAGTGCCGCAGTAGTACGGGTTGGTTCATTTTTTAGTCAGCGGTGGAATGTTTTTGTTTTTTAAAAACTATATTATTGAAATAAAACTATTTTCGGTGATTAAAACAACCAAACTAAATAAGATGAGATAAAATATAGGAATTTGTTTGTTTTTTGCCTATCTAATATCGTGTCATATTGGGATGGCAGTCCAATATTTTGAGTAGTGGCTGCCGGCGCAGCCGTTATATTTATAAAGGTGTAAATAAAACAAATACTACAACTGCTAATGTCGGGAAATAGTGCACTTTTTCCCGTCGTACTGGCTACAGGCCTACCACCCTCACCCCCCCCATACCCTCCGGTTCGGGGTGGTAGGCCTGTAGCCCGTACCTCGGGAAAATGATTGGCACTATTTCCCCTCCAACCATTGTAGTATTTGTAAAGTAAACCCAAAACAACTATTGTCACCCATGGTATTTAAATAATCACACCACTCTGAAATTTGCTAAATATCACCTTGAATTTTTGGTTTTTTATTTTTTCCATTCCCCCATTTCTGGAACTAAAATTGTGGATCATAACTTTTAATAACACTCCTACTTTAGCATAACAAACAGATATTTTGCCCTTCATGTAGCAGTGCTACCCTTAGCAGTTGGTTCGTGTTGATGTTACGATCATTACACTAGGCAAGTGAAGATTTTAGGGGCAGGAAACATACAGATTAAAGCATCCTTGGCCTCCAGAGAAACACCTTTCAACGGTCAGTTTTTTTCGACTTCCTCAGAAACACCCTGTCACTTCCTTGAACATGCAACTTAATGACATTCACGGATCTCGTGAAGCACAATGCATAATGAAATGTAAGCGGCCATTTCTACTGATCACGATCAGCACAAAAGAAATTTGTCCCGATAATCTGGGCCTTCCTGTCCCCGGCAATGGCTGCAATCATAAACCCTTTTATTCACAGGTCCTCGCACTATATATCAAACACGGATATCAATAAGCACAACCCTTTTGTGAAGTGGATCTGAAATGCAAAAATAACCACAGTTTCATTTGTCCACCTTAAGATGGGGCATTTTTAATACTAGAAAGAGAGGCAAAAACTATGCTTTTGAACTTGCCAACTTGCTATTGTAATCATCCCATAGAAAAGCATTTTTTCTGTCGTGCACAATTAACTGAAAATTAATGACCATCTTCATTATCTTTACTACATAAAGACGGCATACATGTATTTCGGCTAATCACGGTTGAATAATGCAATGGTAATCATTCAATCTTAAACCTGTGAATGTAAGTTAATTTTCTTGGCTTATGCCCGGGTTCATTCGTTTAATTCAACCCAGGTGTACGCCGCTGAGTATGACAAATGTTCTTATTTAGGTTGGAAGCGCATCGCATCATAACTGCGTTTTTGCTACATTCTCTCTCGCGCGCCTGCCCAATGTTGCGTCTCCGTTGCGTATGATCGTTGCGTTCAACGGTTGTTCGATTGTTGTCACTCAACTTGTGGTTGGGCAGTCCTTTTGTTTTTTTGAACCATAAAGCATCGCGAAATTGGGGGGTTAATATTACCTTAAATGATAAAGAGCTGTTTAAGAATGAGATAAATGTATTATTTTGGAAACGGTACTCTCTTACGCGAATGAACCCGCGACACCCCAATTCGGAGGTCCACATAACACTCGAGGTGTGGGAAGAACCCGGATGTACTTTGGGAAAGTGTGCACGGTGGGATACACGAGGCATCGGAAACTACCCGAAAATTTTTACAGGACGTCCCTCCCGGCAATTATGACGCAGTCACCTTATGGCAATCTCCTGAGGGGAAGCAGCCCAGTGGCAATGCACATCAATGGTTGTCCTGAGGGGGAAAACATCCACCAGCAACAGACGCAGCAGTGCAAAAAGTGAAATATCTCATGATGTCGACCAGCAGATTCGGCAACTGAGGTCAATTTGATTGCTCTGTTTTTTGCAGATACTCTTGGACGTTTTAGGGTTAAATAACAAACTCCAAGAATATTGCTCATACAACATTTCTTAATGAAATAAATAGGCCTGATGAGCAGTCTAAAGCTAACCTGTGTACCAGGTAATTTAACAAACAGCATAAGATGATACAGGGTACCCCAAGGTATTAAATTATTGTACTAGCAGCACAAATAGCCCACAACATCTCTACTAACAATATACCCCATAGTTTTATTACTACTCTATTGATCAACTTCCAAATGGCAATTACTTTTTGTGCTGTTCGTATTTAACCACTCTAACACCGAGCCATCTCCAGTGAAGTCATTACCAAGAAGCCTCTTATCAACACGAGGCATTCAGAGTTGTAACAGAGGAGTAGTCCTATCCAAAATTTGAACCGACGGGAAAGGCCAAATTTTAGTGTACAATCCGGTAAAGCTCCGGGGAACGTATTTTCTTAATATGTTAATTAACCAATTAAAGATTAATTTTAAAATAATTATACTTAAAAAACTTTGGTTTTTGGTTCAGTTTTGTACTGTGATCATTAATACTTTGGTCTCAGAAATTGAAAAACAAAAATTAAATTTTACATTTCCGGATCTTTATTTATGGCCAAAAATCTGGAATTTCCGGAAAAGTTTACATCTCTGAGCATTAGCACCGTATCATGGCAGGCACTTAACCAAGCAAACACAGTGGGGATTGGACCAAATTATTTCTTAGAAAGCAAACTAAATTTCCAAGGTTCCGTCACTTTCTTTTTTTTTTTTTTTTTTTTTTTTTTTGAATGACAGAACAACTTTCCCTCAAAATTCCCAAATTACCCTGAAGAGAATTTCTAGATTCCATTTTTAAATAAATCTTAAAAAACAAAATTTTATTATTTTCTCAAATCCCCATATACTTCGCTGAGATTGCTTTCCTGTAAAAGCATCACTGAATGCAGTGAAATATTGAAGGGGTGTTTATAAATAGCTCCTACTGTACTTCAGTCAGAATGTCTACCTGCACATGTAATTTTAGGACCATCAAAACTAAATAGAAGGCAAGTCAACAAAATTGGCAAACAAATATTTGGCCTTTTTAATGAACGGGAAATTCTATGGTAAGGAATAGAAGCATTGTCAAACAGAATTCATGCCGGCCACATGTCTCCTCTTACGGCCTGTAAAGTATAAGTGATCGAAGTCGATAGGAGTGACAACTTCGCTTTTGTAGCCCCTGACACTCTCAATCAATCTTGCGGCTATCTTCATGTCAAAAGACAGCCTGTGAATGGTTTAAATTATCCACTGTCAATGTTGAGTGCTAGAATGTGTGTGCATATGTATAGGCCCTAATGTAGCCATCCATTATTTGATCAGTGGGGACATTAGCCCAAATCATGCCAAAAGGCGATTTGGGCTAGGTGATAGCCCTACTGAACATCAACCAGCGATGCATTTTTACTTTTTGGGAGTTTTTTTTTTTTGGTAGGGAGCTCAGCAAGGTTAGGATTTTAATTTAAAAATGTCAACTTTAAAGTCTTGAAATTAGAGACTAACCAACATAACCATTTCCTCCTGACTGCCACAAGCTGTCAACTCAAGTGTTCAGCTCGCTAAATTTTTTGTGTTCAGGGGTAGTTAAGGGCAGTGTCAACCTTGAGCTTCCGAGTATCTATTTTGGTTTGTAACTTTGCAAATATTTGATTGTCTGTAAAAGTATACATTGCTAGAAAGAAAATTAGACGAAGAACCCGATGATGGCATCAGATTAATGTAAAACTTTCCATATTTTGAGAAAAATACTAAAAAAACATGATTTTGCCCCAAAATTTTCAGACAGCATAACAAAAACAATTTGAATTTTCATGATTTCTTATGTTATTTTTTAGAAACAAAACAAATTTGTCTAGGGACGTTTTTTTCATTTTTTTAAAATAGAGCTTACTTTTCGAAATATAAGGAAAGATGTCAAAAAAGTGTGATTTTTACCTTTCGTTTCCAAAATTTGAGTATATATTGGAGAATATATTTAGTTACAAATCGAAAAATGAAAAATTGAGAAAACCGTCCCTAGAGAAGACCGATTGCTATCGTAGGAAAGTTAAACCTTACCTTTTACTTTGGCATTTTTGGAGTTATCTTGTCTGAAATTTGCCAATTTTGCGAAAATTGAACATTGAGAAAATCTGTGTTTTAGTAAAAAAGTGACTTTTCAGTTTTCACGCCATTTCAAGCTGTCTCTTTCTCAAATAACTTTACCTAACTTAAAAATTGAGTATGTTGTGCAAGTGATGAAAATACATCTTTATGCACTATTGAATCAAACCTCCTTTGTCTTCAACTCCAGAAATCAGAAGAAATTGAAATTTTATCTTGTCTAAATTAGTGCTTTGTTTACATTTTCAAATATTATTTTTCCGTTTTTCCAAGATGCGTTCGCGCACAAAGTACATTAAATACTCGCACGCTTCATTACGCAGCAAAAATTCACCACGCGACGCGATGCTGCGCCTTGCGCCTGACGGCGTGTAATGTGCTTAAATTCCCGCCGTTAAGACCATGTGGTTTTTGTGACTTTAAATGGTCAAATAGCCGTTTTAAATCGGCAAAAAAATACAACTCAAGATTGTCTGCATTGGATAACCTTTGTTGGTAACGATAGAGCACAGGTTGATGTTTAAAATGGTGCAAAAATCAGAAATTTGTGTAAAAACAAAAGCACTAGGGTTGACACTATCCTTAATTCGTCGCTGTGTGCGAGAATCAGTCTTGATTCCCCAAAACAAATTTTGCGGGAATCATCTAATTCACGACTGTGTTAAGTTCTAAAGTTTACGAGCATCAACATTGATTCATGCAAATCAGTTTACAAGAATCTTTGCGAGAATCGATTCTCGGATTCTCGCCGAAATTCTAGCCCTGGTGTTTTAAGGGGCATTTTGTGGTCCACATCCTCATCCCTCCGACTTGCCTAAAAATTTGAGAACAGTTGGCTTAAAGTATGTTTACCTAATCATATGTGCAAATTTCATCTACTAACCCTAGCGGGTCGCTCCCGACAAGACGTCCCACCGGCAATGTAAGGCACTACAAAAGTATCTCCTTAAGTCCCACAGGCAAATAGGCGCGATTGTACTTTGGGTTACCGGTGGGCAGTTTTCCCTCCAGTGAAAAAATGGCGGATTAAGTCCCACCAGCAATAGGCAGCAATGGGTCTCCTGAGGGGAAGACGTACCACCAACAACTCACAGCAGTTGGTTTTCGGCCCTCTCCTGAGGGCAAAGAGTCAGTGGCAATGCAAAGTAGAAGCAACAAATTTTTTGTCCATCTTCTGGGTTCAGAAAAATGACCTTGACACATCTGCCAAATTCGGAAGGTCCAACGTACACTCAATGTTTGGGGAAAACTCGGAAGTACTTTGGGACGTCTCACCAGCAATCGGCAGCAATCCCTTTACGACGATCTTCTGAGGGGGAAGCAGTTCAGTGGCAATGCACAGCAATGGGTGTCCTGAGGTGAAAACGTCCCACAAGCAACTCGCAGCAGTGCTAAAAAGTGAAATCGTTACCAAGTCCGACCAGAAGAATTTGGCAACTGAAGTCAGTCAATTGTTGGTTGTTGCCGTTCAATAGGACTAAGGGAGAAATGGGGCACCATGATGCAAACATTTCCTCATAACACCAAAACACACTACCAGAATCAACTAGCATTTTGGAAATAACCTTTTCTCTGGGATATGATCCAGTGAACCATTAACCAAAAAAATACATTTTGACCTTGATATGTGACCTTTGACCTTGATGTGTGACTTTTGACCTTGATGTGTGACCTTTGACCTCATAAGCAAATGGGGGTTTCCGTTAATTCGCTGATGTAGTGCATGTTAGTATCCATTGGTTACTGGTTCATGCCTTGGTTCATGCCTTGGCTCATGCACCTGTTCCGAATTATGATTTGCCATAGGATTTGTGTTTTATCAATGTGATAAGTGGCTCAAACCAAAGTTAGCGTGAGCCAGTTGGCCTGGCAACGGTCTTATTCTAACATGCTCTACATCAGCAAATATCCATAAACCAAGTTTGGTTCCAACCAACAAGTGCAGGTGGTGTACTGAGTTCCAGGGATTAACACGTGGAACAGTAAACTCTGTGTACCCATTTTCCCACGTATACCCAAGTTCTAAAATATTATTTAAACTTTCATTTAGTGATAATCCCAGGACATTCAGATACCAAGATCATGGTATTTGTGTTGCCCTGAAAGTGAAGAAACAGACAAAATGAGGTTTTAACTTTTCCACTCTGCAATGGAGTCAATTAAAGATAGCCTTGAAAAATCATTTAAAATGACCCACATATTGTTATAATTCATTTTAAGAACTTCACCAGGTGATAGACAAAATTCCTCTCCACTTTCTGGACAACCCTCTGCACCTATTATGGGCCAGATCTCAATCGGTTTAAGAATTATTTTTTCTCAAAAAATAAGAAACACTTGTGAAATATTAGCCTTTTATCAAGGCTTTGATTATTTATTCAATTTGTGTGAGTCCGCCCCTCTCTGGACCGCTCAAAGCTGAGTCGTAATCAAAGCCTTTTCGCAAATATTTCCTTTTCTTTGTTACTTATTGTTTTTCGGGATATTTCTTCCGAAACTATAGCGATCGTTGATTGGTCAATGATGATGTCATCGTTCGCTTAAAATAGTTCCCAGAATACGAGTTTATTGGACCTGATCAATAACCATTCAATTATTGAGTTTTGGTAACGAATTCAAAACAAAGCGAATACAGCCATGAAAAAAAAAAAAAAAAAAAAGAAATACCAATTTGCGCAAAGACGCCTCGCTCCGCTCGGCCTCACGCCTCCGGCGTTCGACACGCGCCTTCGGCGCGCTCGCGGTTGGTGGATAAAAATGCGAGGCGTCTTTGACAAAGACTAGTGAAATATTAGCAGATCCAATCGACCATAAAAGACCAATCTCTACGAATAATGTCAATTCACTGTCCAATTGTTAATGTGGATTTATTTTTAATTTAATGTACATTCTTTACCTATTGTATTTGGGATTCAATTTCTACTAACTGACAACTTTAATGTATTTATCTGATAATCTTTAAATAGTATTTCCCTTGTACTATTCCCTAGGTGCCAGGAATGTTTTTCTTTTTTATTCACAATACGTAATACATGTATCACTTTCACATTGATTTTTGTAGAGTGTGTGTGTTTGTGTGTGTGTGTGTGCGGGCATGTGTGTGTGTGCATGCATACGTGTGTGTGCGTGCATGCGTGTGTGTCCCAGTTTACACCATAGTTTGAAAACACATTAGGGTAGGCATTATCAACTAGATTTTGTGTTCCACTTTCTGGAATTAAATAAACCTAAAGTGCTGCCAGGTTTTGAACCCACCAAAGTGTAAAATTTTATTTGGGCACAGAAATACAAGACTTCGTATCGTAATATGTATATTTGACAACATTCATGCATGCATGCATGCATACATGTACTTTATACTCAGTCATGTGTAACAGAGCTGGCATGACA
>JAMKCH010051194.1:0-10626 GCA_023653785.1 Ophioderma brevispina
CCCAAGAAGTACTAGCAAAGACTATCGAATACAACCCTGCGTTAAACGTGATTGGCTAAAAGATCTGACGTTTACAACTCCACGCTTCTCATTGGCTGAAGCATCCAAATTGGAACAATATTCTCATTCGCATTCAGCTGATACGTCAAAGAAAACAAAGTGTTTCCCAAGATGTTGAAAATACAAGCGCAATTTTAAAGAGATTTCTCTACATCTTTAAAAGTTCTTCTAAACGTTTGACAATAAAAAAATGTGGCATTTATTCACATCTACTACAAACATCAAATTTACACATTCTCACAAGGCATTTACTTCCATAGAATCCAACATTTTATGAAAATTACAACATTTAGAGAATCCAACAATTTTCTAGAAATGCTACTCACGAACTTGCAAACCAGCAAATGGTTGCTTTCGTGAGTAAAATCACACTTAAATCAACACTTCAAAACTTTAGTTTCCTTCTTCATTATCTGATTGCTCGGAAGTAAAGAAAACGTTTTGCTATGGTTCTCAAGACCTCTGGATTACAATATCTCACCTGGAGTACAAAATAATGAAGGTAAGATTGCGAAACAGGACAGTAAACTGCACAAAAAGATCGTGAATTTGGCAAATCTACACGTACACAATTCGGCGAACTACAATTTAACATGCCCAATTTGGCAATTTCTTTAAAAGTAATCACCTAAATCTCGCAGCTGTAACAATGAGCTCTAAACGATCTTCATCGTCCCTAAGATTTCCAAATGCAGCGCCATCAAGACAATACAAAGGAGTGCAGGCTAGCCTAGCTTCGGCCTAGACTGAGTTTAGGTACACAATCCAAATGTGTCCCGTTACACTACACTCATTATCGAACTTTGTGTACAATCATTATTTTGAGACCATTTAGTTTTGACAAATAGCCGATTACGAACTCATTGCTTTAATTGAAGTAGGATTATTTTTTAAAATGTGGATTTTATTGAGCATCATTTTCTACTGATTATCATCATTGTTTTAGTGCAAATGCAAATGCAAATGGGGCGCCCGAAGGCGTATTGCCCATCTCTCTTCATTGGGCGTTGGGGCCAGAACTCCCTCATATATGTTGCGGTTGGGGGGTTCGCCACTCCTCCCGCACGCGAGTCTGTTTTGCATTCCCAGCATATGCTGGTACCCATTTATACTCTGGGTTGAGAGAGCAAGCGAGGTAAAGTGCCTTCCCAAGTGCACAACACTTGGCGACAGCGGGGCTCGAACCCACAACCTTATGCTTATGAGGCGAACGCTGATCCACTTGCACCCAACAGTGCCCTCAAATGCCCTTTTTGTCTTACTTTTGTTTTATCTGTATTTTCTAGTCCTAATATTTTATGAACCCTCTGAATAATTAGGAACGCAATGCCCATAACAAAATCCGATCGAAGTAACCATTAGAAACGATCTTCCTCACCCCCGCCCAAGTGGGAACAAACACGCCTTTCTTCGGCCGGGTTACGCAAATGGAAAAGAGACGATGGCCTGGGTATATCAAGGGATTAATCGCCGATAAAGATGGTTTTATGATGAATCCTTGATATCAATGTAGCGTTCAATTATGACAATTATTCTGGAGATTGTACAAAAGTGAAAAACGAACGGTAAATGTTTTATGGATGATTCAGTATTCGCCACCGACAGCCAACACATGGCAGTTTTTATTCCGTCGAGGCTTCCGAAATTCATCGGGTGGTGGCAGAATACTAAAAATTCCTTTTTTCCATGTTTTAAAATTACGATCACTATCTTGCGACAATTTAATGCTCGATGTAGTTATCGACATTCTTTAATCCCTTGATGTTGATTCCGATATGTAAAATAATTCCTTTTTTGAAAAAACTTTTTATTTTTTAAATGAAAGATCGTGTCAACAGAAACAATTGACACAAAAGTATTCGAATGGGTAAGCGGTTGTGGAGTTTATTGGCATTTAGAGGTGCTCAAAAATCGCATTTGTTCGCGTCTTTTTGGTAAAAATATAAAAAAGGCCATTTCCTTTTGAGATTAATACTACTCAAAATTCACTTCAGATCTGGGTATGATGAATAGTTTTTGTGTAGTTTCTACTTTGTTCTGATAAACATGAACAAGTTTCATGAAGAGTGGACAAATCGTTTGGAAGTCACAGGCTTTTGAATTGCCATTATGCGCCTATTGTTTGGATTACCCACAATGCATTGGCGGCATATGGTCCCCCGTGGAAATTCAACCTTACAAAACCCTATGGAGTTATGTTTTTTACAGAATACCACTTTAAATATGGCTTTGTGAAATGCCCATTAATATTAATTCTATCAAAGCATGAAACTGAAATTGGTATATAGTTCATTATTAGATGCTTAAAGATTTCCTGAAAAAAATTTGCCGAACCTTTTCACGCTTAAGGGTATTTGCATATTATTCCATATTAGGTAAAAATTAGCAAACATTAATGGATTATAATTGGAGGGTTTTTTGCTCCACAATACTTAAAAACATAGAAAAACTGACAAAGTATTTCTATTGTGTCTAAATTGACAAAGTTACTCCATGTATTCACTCCATAAGATATGGGTTATTCCATTATAGTTATATGGGGAAATACATAATAACTCCCATGATACCTACATACAGTACGAACCACTCAATTAATGAGGAAATTGCAGCATTGTTTTGCTTTATGCAAGAATTCCCTATTTTGTATATAAACCCTGAATATTATTGAATAATAATCCCAAACTAACAGCCTAATGAAGCCTGGAAATCATATCAATAATACATAGGTTCTTCCCTGTCATTGCACAACTTGCAAAATAACCTTGGGGCTTTCATCACTATGTTTTATTTTAGTCATTATTTTGTCCATGCTCTTGGCAAGCTGTGAGATGCAAACAAGGAGTAGGCAAGGAGTTGGTACACTGGATATATATAAAAGTTTCAAATGAATCAAAATTGTGTTGGTTAATTTGTTTAATTATGTAACATTTAAGGTTTGCATTTAAAATATTGGGACTACGAGGTCAATCATATCAAACAGGACTGATGAGATTTTAGCTAAGGCACCATGCAAAATTAAGGTAGGTCATGTCTTTAAGTGTGTGTGTGTGGTGTGTTGTGTGTGTGTGTGTTGTTTGTGGTGTGTGTGTGGGTGGGTGTGTGGTGTGTGTGTGTGTCAACATCCCATGTGCTTGTATGTGTGTGCATGGTTCCCGTGGTCATGGTGCATGTGGGTTTTGTAAGCAGGAAAGGTGAATAGTGATTAGTTGAGTGTGTGCATGGGTGGGCAGGATTGGAAGTTAGTATGAATGTGTGCCATACATATAGTATGTGCAATGGGCCATGTGTCAATGAAACAAAAAAATTACAATCATTATCCAGCCGACGTCCTCCAACAGCTCAAAAAAAAAAATTTAGATTTTACTAGTCTTGCATCAACAAGCTAAGGCCAGGAATATATGGACAAAGTCCATGTACATTTTCAATTGAGAAGGTTTAGAATATCACTATATCTAAGAAATATCAGATGAGACATGTGATATTTACACTAGCTCGAAAATATTTTTTTAACTGGCCAAAACAGGCAAACCCTCCTTTGGAAAAGAAATGAAATAACACACACGTCAGCAACCGGGACCGTAGTCTACCGCCTGCCACTGGCCCGACAGCCGTCATACATACTACCTTGTACTACGTGCGTGATAGTGATAATACATGCCATGTCTGTTACTGCGTGCCCACATGAATGCAAGCAAATTATCCATTTTGACGACATCATGAATTTCACCTCTATTTTCAAGAACCTTTAACAAATTAATATACATATTATGCTCCCTCTGTCAGACAATAGTGATAATAATGAAGATTCTTTCACTGAGAGCGGTTTTGAAAACTACGAAACACGCCGCATCCCAGCATGCAGACACGCGGCATGACGTATTACTGTATTCGATGCAATGGTTCCAGGGGGCTCAACCCACGTGTCACGCTCATGGGCATCTGGCCACTCTACTAGCGCGATTGTCGAGTGCAGCTTCCTATTGGAAAGCTTGGGGAATATATGGAAAATATGGGGTACGGGACAAATGTTCAAATCGCACCCGGATATCGACCACTGACCTCAATATGATCAATAGAAAAAAATTAGCTTACAACAGAGCTTTCCCTACGGTACTCAAACGGCTTTGTTCCGTTAGGGAAGCCATAATATAAAATCATGAATTTTAATAAAATTTAAAAATACTTTCCCGTTATCTAGAAACTGAATGTCGTCATCACTTATACTTTGAAGTATGTACTAAATAATGATAACACAAAAGTGACCTTCTTGGTTTTTATCCGGGTGTGCGATTTGCGCAGAAACCTGCGAGTGGAGGACAAAAACGGGGACCATGCACAGCGATTGTAGGGTTTCTCGGTGGTCTACGCTGGTTAGTGCCGAACTTCAAAACCATCCAAATGTTTTTATTTGACTTGGTCATTTTTTTTTCCGATATCTATTGAGATTTCATCCTTTCTGAGTCTATATCATGATTTTTTTTGGACCATATTATATAGCCCTCAATAAAGACGTGGCGATTTTAAAAGTGTGTTTTCGTGATCCGCCACTCATTGCATAGCGCCTAATGTGTAGTGACGGGCTCGACGTGTGCAATGAACGGCAGCCACTTCTGGGTTATAAAATAGAACGCCAGAAGGTGCACATCTCGGCTCCGAAAACTGTAAGATGACACAAAATGCGGCCTGCAAAATGGTTTTGTAATCGCTGTAGTATGGGCAACATGTAATATATATCACCAGTACTCAGTTAGTTGGACTCATTTTAACAAGTACCCTAAACCGCCATTATAAGGCAAAACCAAAAAATAATCCCATAATCTTTTGATACAGCACAAACAATCATGCAGTGATAGCAGAATTTTGGTAAAATATGCACCTACATAAAGAAAATCCTTTTCTCCATTTGTACAAATGACCTTGCATACATTTTGTCCATTAATCAATGGCAGCGACTTGACAATGCCCGGTCCACTAAATTTGAGACAACTGCAAACACACATTTGCCCATAACTCGCTAATCTTTGGGCTTACAGATTTGTTAGACCCCCTCATTTTTGTAAGTTATGAAGTCAACCTTTTCCAATTAAACCTTTTCAATTGAGGTAACCTCTTCAATAATATTGTTTCTTAAGTCTTAGCCTAAGCGACGGTTCGGCGAAGATAGTCCTATTAAAACACCCTTTCCTGCTAAATCAGCCGCTATTTTGAGACCCACACGCGGATCCGCATGGATCCGCGTTTTGCCTTTCAAAGAACCCTAAATCTGTTTTCTTTCACGCTGAGTGCTTACAAGTATATTTCGAGACCATTGTCGATTTCCTAGGCTAGGTAGGCAACACATCCAAAAAAGATGGAACCACTCATCCAATAAGTTGAAATGTTGCCTGTACACACGAAATGGCTTTACACTGTGTGGGCAATGGAGAAAATAGAAACAATTTTTGATAATTAAAAATAGCGCGATGTTGACTTATGTTGGTAGTGGAGTAATGCATGATTCATAAGCTTTCATATTGTCCAAAACTAGTTGGGATGAATTTAGTATCTGCCACCACTTAAATTGGCACCTTTAACATGCGGTTATTCCGTTAGACGTTGCCGAATTCGTAGCCTGTGGCAGAATACTAATTCTTTCCCTTAGCGTTTTATGAAGTTGACTCTCCTTAAAGCTCCAAGCCTTGTGTGAAACTGGTAACTGTTCACATTGAGTAAAGAATAGGAGGTCAGTTTGGGGTCACAAATACAATTTGTAGTACATTGTACATGCACACTTGTCACAATTTTCAAACGGCAATATGATGTCCTAGATTTTCCCCGGAACTATCGTTTCGCTCCATGGTCACACTACATACAAGATTTACCCCATCATTTTTTAGTTTAAGTTTCCTCTGTTCAATGAAAATTCTTGCAACTGCAAAATAGTAAACATCTGTCATTTTGTGAACGTGCCTACCTATGGCTGCCATTAGTCCAGTAACTAAATTAATTGAACAATTTGTGTGACCTTTTAATTTAAACTGTTTTGCTATGCTGGGCCTGGGGCGTGAATGGCTTTGTACTGACGTGTCTCATACCCGCGAAATTTGTGAGAAAATACACATTATGTTGACAGCATGAATATGCATAATAGCGTAAATCAAATTTCAAAATTAATTTCATAAAATAACAAATTGGTGTTCCCTGGTCTGGATAGATATTACTAACCCTGACCCTGTTAATATGACATGTCCACCATCTCTCAGAATTAGAAATAGTGAAGATTTTGAAAGAAAACATTTTGGAAAGCAAGCTCCTACCTCCATTTCAAACTTGCCGCCAGTAAAAACAGGAACAGAGTGTTTGCTACCCCGTCCCCTCCCATTGTATTTTGGGAGTGCGAGTTGCCAACGCTTATATTTTTCACCTACTGCATGTCACAAATGTGTATCGATGTTGCCATGTGTAACAAGCCCTGGCTCTCCCATTGTATAATTAAAATCGCCGGACAATGCCCAATTTTCGCTGTACAAATAACCAAAACGAACGGTTGTGACCTTTGCGCCAGGTATAGTATTTTCTCGACTCTCCTAGTAAATCCCATTGTTGCAAACAATATTAGAACTTCGGAGTGTTGTGCATTACTACACTGTGTAAAAAGGTCACACTTGTCTTAGCAACTACCCACAAAGCGGACACACGTGGCACTCTATCCGGACGCCATTTTGGGAAAAGGAAAATATTTCATTTTTGGATCTTTGCATTGCTAAAACTAATCTCAACAACTAATGCCCCTCATCGATGTTCATGGATGTCTAGGATCATTTTATATTCATGATGCCTTGGGGAAATCACGCAGAGTGTAAGTTTCCGGGGTAATTTTCGATAATGGCTTTCATGGGCTTGGGCTGTAACTAAATACCAACAGTATGCGGTAAATTACGCTGGTGCCCTGTACCTTGGGTTTCGGCCTTGGCTCAGTGGTGAGACACCCTAGTCGCAAGGAACCAGCGTAGCTGTAATTGCACAGGTGATCAATTGCGCAAGCAAGTGGAATACTGCAATAAGATTAATCTTGATCACTCCCCTCAGGCCCCCAAATGATTTCCCGCTGCCCATTTATGCGAGGGGGGCCGAGGGGAGTGAACAAGATTCTTCTTCTTGCCTTGTCCCACCACCAGCATTTGAATTAAATGGCGTATTGTCTCCCAATTTTTCTTCGATATACGTCAACTTTATCAGCGACAGCTACATTTTTATATTTATACAACAGCACAAAATCAAGGGTGCCTATAAAGACAAGACCCAAGAGCCCCGTGGGCCAAGACCACAAGACCCCCTCAACTATACAACAAAGACCCACCTAAACTGTGTATTTATATGGTCCGTATGGGACATGTGTGTAGGGTCCGTATGCAGATGTGTAGGTGCGTATGTTAAGGTGCGTATGGGTGAAGAATTTTTAGTTAAGTATTATATAAAACTTTGAAAGTGATGACGTCACTGATGACGTCATTAGATGACTTTTTAAATTTTATCTTAGTGATTTTGGGTATATGCTAGACTTCCCTATAAAAAACAATCCCATATAGAAATTTTATTTTTTATTTAATGTTTGAATTGTGGTATTTGTTTATTTTAGTTTATTTATTTTTACTTATTTATATTTATTTTTTTTTTATTTTAATTTATTTGCTATTATTCTGTTTTTATTATTTTCTCATATTGATTTAATTTTATAATTATATTTTTTATATTTATTTATTTATTTTTATTAATTTATTTATATTCCATTTTTTTTATTTATTGATTTATATTTATAATATTGACTATATATCAGAAAATTACATGGGAAACCTGCTTGACTCAAAAGGTATCAAATAATATTTGTGCCACAAATCAGACGAAGTCCAATAAAAAACACTTTGGTCTATATTAAATAATAAGCATAAATCATATCATATAAAAATAAGAAAATATAACTGAAGAATAAATAAAAATAAACGAATAATGAACAAATAAAAAATAACTAACGAAATAAAAATAATAAATGACTAAACTAAATTAAAAAATAAATAACAAAATTAAATATTTGAGGGTGTCTTGTTTTATAGTTTGAGGGGGTCTTTTGTTTTATAGTTGAGGAGGTCCTTGGGTCTTGGTTTTGGGTCCTTTGTTTATAGTCCCCCCACCAAATCAAATGAAAAATAAGGTGGTAAACAAGAGTGGTTGAGATATTGTCAAGGGTTTTTCTGCAGCCAACGGCATCCAAAGCTAGAAGTACACAGGACTACCACCGCAGTGAAGGGCGGGGTCTAGCCTAGGGCAGGTCCTTAAGAGGGGTGGGGGTAAAAGTAGCGAAGTGTGTTTCTTTTTCGGAGTCTCTCGAATTTATATTCCTTGACAGTTTTTGCGGGGAGGGAGTCCGGCCCCTATTAAAATAGTCCAGTCTCATTTTTTGATGGGGAAAGAACCTACACGTGTTGACTCCTATATTTATTATTAATTACACAACCCACCACCCTCACACACACACGCACACACCACTATACACACACATACACCCACACATACATACACCACACGCACATATAATATACACACATACACCACAACACCAGTTTTATAATTTTAATTCGCCTATAGGCCTATAAAAACTCACCTGACTTTTGTTCAACTTGTTTCACGCCAATGAGGCAACTTAAACATTTCTTTCGCTTAGAAAAATCAGTTGTAGACCTAAATATCGTGAATGATACCGCTCATATTAGCTCATATATCAGATTACGTCATATTTTTGTTTCAATCGACATCGTGACCACTTGTGCCAAGCACTTTTTCATGCACCAAAACTTCACGTTCAGCCCAACCGGGCGGCTGCTGTCGGTCCGTGTGAACATCGGGTTGCCAGAAATTTCAGCACGAGGTAACGCAAAACACCACGGCCATTTTATATTTAAACAACCGTACAGCACACCGACATGGATACACCAACAACGTTGTAGAACCAGTTCGGATTGCTTATGAAGCAGATCATGAACATATATGGGAGAATAATGTTTACCCTCGACTTGGAATACCATTCTTACCCTTCTACTCTACTCTGACGTATTTCAACACTTTCGAGAAATAAAAACCTGGCGATTCAATGCAAGTCTAGTCATCGTCTTCGACACGGAATTCGCGTCCTTTCCAAAACTACCTCCGATTTTGTATAGAAACCTTCGGATCGACCATCATGGCACGTCTCTCTGTGTAGAATAATGTTTTACAACACTACCTATTAAAGCAGTTTTTAATATATAAACTAAAACTTCATGAAATTTCTCAAAGTGAACCTACTGTGTTTTCGAAATAGCTGCCGGCTGTCTTCACGGAATTCTTGTCGTCGCTGCCGATTTTCACCGTGAATGAGGTAAGGACGCCACACTCTGCTGGTGCCTATTCCGCGAGCATAAACATCACCCTGTGCACATTTCGGGATTAATGTTAGTTCTGCCACCATTTAAAATTCTGCACCTTTAACGTGCGGTTTATTCCGTTAACGTTGCCCGATTCGTAGGCCTGTGGGCGACTACTAAATTCGTTCCCAGATTTTCAATGTGTACCGTTTGCCACATCAATTATGTTGCAATAAAAAAATAAATGTCCTCATTATATATTCACGGCACCAATTCTCCATCTGTAACACGAAATTGCCTTTAAAAAAATTGCCTGACTGATACTTCAAACATTCATCATTAGATAAAAATACAAGGATGCACATGTTCCACATACTCCTGTACAATTTCTCAAAATTTAAGGTCCTAAACAATACTGCAACTCTACAACGTTTTGCGCCAGGCAATGTGTTTTTCGCAATATCCGAAGAAAACACGAGAAAAAACGAGAAAATTTGCGCTTGTGTTTTAACATCTAAAAATTTCTTTGATTTTCAAGTACCGAGAAGGCTTCTCTTAACATTACTTAACAAAGAGTTAAAATACCTCATTAAGACCTTAATGATTTGTAAACTTTTTTTCAATTTCGTCAAGTATATGATTTTCATGTAAAAAATATCGCAACCACGCACCATTTTTAGTTTCTATAAGTTTTGAAAGGTGGAAGGTCAGTGGGCGACAATTTCTCTCCTAGCGAAAAAAAAATAGAACTTTGAAGTTTTGGATTATGCTTTCTTCAGAAATGTGGTTGGGACTTTGCGCTAAGAGTAGGTTTATATACCTGTCCAATCATTCGATATGGCCGAAATGATACAAGGAAATATATGCTCCTCCTAATCATTCTGCAGTTGTTTGATGACCAGGTACGAATCCGACGACGCTAACCACATTCCCGCAAAAAAGCGTAAAATTACTCAACATCCAAAACATAATTAGTTGGTAAGATATTATGTTTTCAATTTAATTTCGTCCACATATTTCATGTATTGTCACTGTCACTGTCCGCAGAAGTTCTGAAACTAGACAGAAGTCAACTGTCCACAAACAAAACCGCTCCGTTGCTTCCTCGGTTAATTTAATGCTCATGCGTACTGAATGCTTTGAGTGCATTCTAGGTTTAGATGGCACCGTACGTCGGCGATATCACACC
>JAMKCH010051195.1:0-10795 GCA_023653785.1 Ophioderma brevispina
CTGGTTAGGGTGCAAATTCCATCAAGTATTGTTTAGGTAGCTAATGGCGTGCTGTTACATGTTTGGGAGTTGCAAATTCAAAGCTTCGGAAAATACGTCTTAGGGTGCTTTTTTGTGATGCTTGGACACGGATGATACCCCTTGTCATTTGAGAAGTGTGACCCCCCCCCCGGGCTCCGGGGCAAGACCAAGAAGTTTCCGAGTGCTTTGTACCAATTTTCCAGATCGCGCATATTCTGAAACAGCGGTGTTTTGTTGAGAAGGGGTGAGGTACCCACTGCATTGACCTGGGCACCCACACATACTCATTCCCCCCCCCCCCCCTTGAGACTTTAGAGGCAATGGTGTTTAAAAAAAATTAGGTATAACTAAAGGCCTGTATTGCAGTCATGTTATATCACCATTTGCAGTAATATGCAGATTTTGGGTTTCCCCTATCAGAAATCAATATGTATATAATTCCAATTGCTCCCACTCTGCACCAAACGATGTACAATAGATAATCATTATCAGCATGCTCCGCAGTTGATGTGCACCCCTGTTAAATTACGCGCAAATTACAATGCAATTCAAGAGGCATTACTGGTAAAATGGATACAGATGAATTTCCGGCCGGGAAACCAAAATCCACATATGCAGGTGTCTGCACCCATTGAAAATTGTGTGCATGCTACTTGGTTCAAAACACTGCAGAAATGTTCGGTAGGTTGCCAGTTAAACACTATGAAAATATTTTGTTACAAGTTACACTGCATGTGTTTGCGTAGTATATTAAACCCCTTACTTCCTTGTTTGGGCCAAATAACATGCAGGGTCTAACTCGATGTCAAAAAAAATGTGAATTGCCTTCCATAGAATTAGCCTCAAAAAACTGTTAGTGCAACAGGGCAACATAAGTAGGGAGATATATAGCTATATAGGTTTACTTTGACACTGAAAATCTGAGAGATATGCATAATATGACTCATAATAGTATTTCACACAGTGAAATGTGTGTGTGTGTGTGTGTGGGTGGCGGGTGTGTGTGCGTGAATATGTGTGACAGTGTGTCCCCATACTCTCTAAATGTAAGTGAGTGAAAATCCACTGCCCCAAAGAGGTGATGAAACTCTTGTGACCAACTCCAGAATGAGTGGTTTGTACTTAGAAGAGTGAATTTCCACTCAAAAGAGTGAAAATCACTCCAAAAAGAGTGGATTCACTTGGTTTTAGGTTGTCCTCATTAACTCCTAAACGAGTGGGGAATCCACTCAAATTTGGCCTAAAAGTACCAAGATTTTTTACCAAATTAGGCTTTCATTCACGGCAGCCGTGTATACATGGTCATGTGGACAGGTATTGACCAATTGCGTACGCCGGCTACATTACAAGGTAAAACATGAACACATATTAAAAATGCTAGTTATTACTTCAATCACATGTTTTGATTTACTTTACTCTATTATAAACAGGTCGACAGTGCTCTTATCATCCCCAAGCAATGTCATAATAATATATGACCAGTTTATGAGTTAGTATGTATCCTGCTTAATGATACCGAAACATGAATGTATAATACCCATAAATAGATCCTTAGATGGTTTTGAAATCTGGGGCCTTGCCCTAGTCCCTTAATTCAATTTGTAGTAGTTCAGTTTGTAGTAGCTAAAAATTGTGGTGATATGTTTTTTAGCCTGTTTGATTTGTTGGGCTGAACACGGCCACCCCAGTAAGCGGAGACAAACAGATTTTTAAACTTTGGTTTTACATTACTACTACTACTATACATTTATCCGAAAGTCATCTACCCCCCAATTTTTACAGGTCAGCCTACTTAAGTTCAGAACACATGTCAGGGCGGATTTGAGGGGGGCGCCCCCGGGCGACTTTAGAGATATTAAAAAGGATAAGGGCGCCCCTTAATCTCTAAGAATACGTACAGGGCGTCGGCGGACGTTTTTGTTGTAGATTTATCTTTCTTTTTTTTTTTTACCACACGGACTATCTGTGTGGGCGCCAGTGGAAGCAGTACGCCCCCTCCCCTACCAGCTTTTCATTAATTGAACGACATGGAAAAAGTACGGGTCTACCGGCGAGAGGGAGAGAGCCGGAAAATTTTTGTGGCGGCCCCCTCTATTGAGAAATCCTGAATCCACCCTGCATGTTAGCATTACATTGTCTTTATACCCTTGTCTGCAGTCTGTACAAGAGATTTCAGTAGATTCCCACAATGCATGCTTCCAAATGGGAGGTTTAATGGTAACACCAATATTAGCCACAGTATTGAATAGGGCTTTGCAACATGAATTATTGCGTCTAACATCAAAACCGCAAGTTTTGTTCCCACGGTAAGGATGGGGTGTATGTGCCAAGTGCCAGGCTACTCATTATCAAGAGAGGAGAACACAATACACATTAAAACGGAACAAGCACCGTTAAGATGGGTTTCAGTTCCACTATTTTGTTTGAATATGATGGACAGAAAAATCGATCCGCCACAAAAATATTTCCTATCTACCTCATTTTTTCACCAAATTCCTTCACTTTTCACTTTTTTTTCAGCATAGAAAGTCGACAATAAGTAGATTAGGAAAATATTAATTGCGTCACAGTTGATTAAAAAGGTTAGGGTCAAAGTTGTGTGTTTTTCATGCACAAATATAAGTTTGATTGTAATTGGTGTGTAACTGGTGTAAAAAGGTCTGCTATGTAGGACATAGGCATGAGATAGTATCCATGTGTACGGCTTGGACAGTCAGGGGTTACCATCCTTACTCTTCAAAACTGACTACTCTCTGTTCATGGACCTATGGGTTTACATCCCCTTCCAGAGGACAGGTATTCTGTGTTCTTGACACAAAGTCTGAATGACCAACAGGGAGAATGAAACTATAGTTTGAATAAAGATTCTATACCATAATTAATTCCAGAATTTAGCCAACTAATAAACCACCATTGATTTTTGGGAAAATGTCATTAATTTTTCGAATTTATTTTTAAAAATAAACCCATTTTCTCTCAAAGGTTAGTCAAACATTGATATTCTAAAATTTAATTTAATAAGAGGGACATGTTTGTCTAAAAAGTTCAGTTGTCTGTGACTCTGGCATATTATAACAGTAGCCAATATTGGAGCCATACTGTGAGAAATGAAGAAATAGATAATTGATAGTGTTTCACAATTACCCCAGCAACAAGCCTATACAACGTGGGACCAGCAATCACTTTGAATATTGAATCGGGACAAACGTGACTGAATACTCCTAGTAGGCCTATGGTACCGGGCCGAGGTGTATGAGTCAATCCACAATTGCACCAGTTTTGGGAACATTCACCTCACTAGGGTCATGTGATCCCCCCAAAATCCTATTCTTAACAAAAACCCCTGACTTCTACACTCATTTTGCCTCCTAAGGTAGTATTAGGGAATTTTTAGCAGGATCTTGGAATATCTTGTGGTTCTCTAAGCTCTGGTAACTTTTTATCCCTAAGTTAATGACTGAGTTTGTACAGTACCGTAAGACAAACTGCAATGCATTATGGGATGGTTCCAAACACCCTCTGGGTACCGGCACGACAAACATACATTGGCTCCCCTATGGCTCCTGTGAGATCCCAGGGATCAAAATCAGATGAGTATTATGCGGGTGTGTGCATGTATGTTGAATTAATAATACGGCAGGATTTAAACACCTAGGGGAAGATACTTAGTCAGGTCAATTGTAATCAGTGTGTCTCTCTGTGTTATGTTTGGCTGTTGAAAGCTATTGTGTGAGATTGTTGGAAGTAGTGTCCAAGAAAAAACATTTGAATTACAGATTATGTTGATGCTGTCAAAATTAGATGTATTCCAATTTGCTCAGTGTGGGTACATTTCGAGAAGGAACATGTCGTCATGCGAGATTCTGTATGGCGAGGTCTGTATAAATGAACAACGGTTTATTTCAGTTGATCAATAAAATGTATGTTGCCAGGAATTTTTCATTGATGCAACACTTGCTCCTTTTGATTGGAGATAGTGCTTTTGCTAGGCAAACCAACCAGCACTTCTAGGGACTCTATTTCCAATGAGTACCAGTCCTACTGGACACACAGAATTGTCAAGATCTACGTTGTACAATAAACATTGTATATCATCGCTGGCTACCTCATGAATGGTTGAAGTTGGTGCTTTGGAAGGATCTACCCCAAGGGTAAGGTTGTTCTCACGCTAGGACGAGTTGTACAGTCATACTTGACAGTGGTGGAGACAATTTTAAAGTTGAAAAGGTGAAGGTGACGATGCTTTTATAGCATGCACGCTGGCAGTTACCCACCCATGGTGGTTTGTTAACGTGATCAGAACTGGGGACATCCTTGACGAAATCCGAATTAACAAGGAGGATTGGATTTATACCATAAATGTTCTATGTGTGTCAAAAGGATTGAACCAATTGTTCAGAAAATTATTATGGTCAAAGACCATTTTTATATTCGTTTGAGATTTTTGGTTTCGTGGTGGGCCCACGGAAGCTACCAATGAAATGCCATGCTGCAGCGTCAAAAAAACAGTGGCTAGCAAACTTTGTGAAGACTTGTGTTCAGTGGTGAACAAACAAAGACTCAAGCTTCTGAATTATTGGAGAAGCAATTCTTTTATTCAGAAAGGAAACGCGACCGCTGGAGATCATATGAGGATTTGAATACCGTGAGACATGTAACCCAAGCATTTGTAACCAGAGACGTTATTCTATTCTACGCGACAGAAGCAGAGACTAGCTCGGTCATGCGAGGATTTCCCGCTAATGTTGTTAGGCAGGCTCCGCGTCAAATTCAGAGGCAGGCACGTCATTATGTCCTGAACATCGCAAAGGATGATTTGAAATCATATGAGGAATTATTGTCTGTGTTGAAGAAGGTTACAAAAGGCTGCAGACATTTGTAATGGTATGTTGTCACTTTTGCATGATTGGTTCTTTCTAAAGAGCTGAAATTGAGCCCCAAGCATCTTGGCATGCCCCCAAATGATGATTAGTAGGCAGCTCATGCGCATGTATGGTATTATACGTATACATAAAAGCGGCCGTATCTTACTACAGCCCCCGTGATGTCATTGACCCCCTAGGTTGCTAGAATTAGTATTGGTCGTGATGGGTGTTAAGTAGCACATCTATATAAGTATCTGTGAGGGTGTTGCAATTTAGTGTACGTGTATGTGTAGGCCTATGCACGTGCGGTTGTGTAAAGTATTAACTTTAACGCCGCTGTGCGTGGAAAGTTGTTGTTGCAAGTGTAAAAATCTCCGTTGGTTTATCAAAAGGAAAGAGATTTAAATTCTCTCAATGTTGGATTGTCTGAAAATGGTAAAAGAGAGACGCCGAAAATCAAAGAAAAGGGACAAGAATATAAGTGGGTTCAGTTTATTCCGTAATGAAGAGAAAAAAACAAGAATTGTAAAAGTTTGACATTATTTTGTAGATGATAGTCAGAACTTATATCCCCCGTTCACTCCTTCTTTCATGTTTAACCTCTTTCCCAAAAAAACTTACTAAACCCCTCTTTGTCTAAAAAGATTACCCCCCAATAGAAATCCCCTTTTGTCCTTCGGACGGGGCTAACACTTAGTTGATGATATCTAAATGTATATATATACTTTCTTATGCAACCCCGCCGTTCTATTGTTTTTTAGTATTGAAAACAATGAACGGGGGCTATAAGAGAGGTTATATATATACAGTTGTATATCATCCAACTATAAAGTGTTAGCTCCCGTACGTATAGGACAAAAAGGGGATTCTTTTGGGGGTAATCTTTTTACAAAAGAGGGGTTTAGTAGTTTTGGGGGAAAGAAGGTTAACATGACAGAAAAGAAGGAGTGAACGGGTGCTATAAGTTTATGACAAGAATCTAACTAAGTCAAACATTGGACAATTCTTGTTTTCTTTCATTGACGGAATAATATAAACTGCAAACCACTTATATTAGAAAGAGATTTTATACTGAAAGGCATCCAACTTGAATTTCATTTATGGTTTTGGTCAGAAATTATAAGCCCACGTTCACTCCTTCTTCCATGTTTAACCTTCTTTCCCCCAAAACTACTAAACCCATCGTTTGCCTAAAAAGATTAACCCAAACGAAATCCCCTTTTGTCCTATGGACGGGAGCTAACACTTAAGTTTGATGATATCCAACTATATAATATAATCTCTTATAGCACCCCGTTCTATGTTTTTAGTATTGAAAACAATAGAACGGGGGCTATAAGAAGATTAGTATATACAGTTTTGATATCATCAAAACTCAAGTGTTAGCTCCCGTCCGTAGGACAAAAGGGTATTTCTTTTTGGGGGTAATCTTTTTACCAAAAGGGGGTTTAGTAGTTTTTTGGGGGTAAGAAGGTTAAACATGAAAGAGTAGTGAACGGGGGCATAAGTCCTGACCAAACATAAACTGAAATGCAAGTTGATGCTTTCAAGTATAAATCTCTTTCTAATATAGTGGGTTTGCATTTAATTCCGTAAATGAAAGAAACAAGGTAATTGTCACTGTTTTGACATTTGTTTAGATGGATAGTCAGAACTTATAGTGTGTGGAGAGTTGCGTTCAAGCATGTCCAGTGTAATCAGGTTGCTAATGAATTCGTTTGCAAGGAAAGATGGTTTTGTGTTTTCACCAACCGAGGGGGTCCCATGACATCACGGGGCTGTATAGATAATGCCCATAAAGCTCTGTGTCAATAGAAAATAGCACGTTTTTGCATGTCACTTAAGCACAATCCTTAGAAAGCCCAACATTTAAGGTATTAAAAGTACACTATGATCGAGAACCTCATCACTTTTTTATTTACCATATAAAGTCTTAAAGATGGTGTTCCGATCCATCTTTGGGGCCCCTTATTACCCGTACTTAGTAATCGATTTTTGCTATCAATATAAAGCTGTAATTTCTCATTGTTGTCCTGAAATTTGAGCTCTCAAATCATTTCATTCCAAAGATATAAACAAAAAAAAAGCCATTTTAAACGCGGCACTGGCACAGTTTCACAAAATATGACTTGTCTTCAAATTTGCTCCAAATGATTGTCTAGGCCCTTGGAAGAACATAGATATTTTTACCATAAAAAGAAACATACCCAAACAGATAGGGAACTTGATTTGAGGATAAAGACATCCAGGTAATTTGTAGGCCAACTTTTAAGTTTTCCATAACTTTAATCAACAAATGTGTATATTACATGAATATTTTGACTCGTACTCACTGATATTAAAACCACAAAGGTTTTATAGACCGGTCCAAACAGTGTGGCATCGGCGTGAGAAACATGCATACGGAGTGCCCGTGTTCTTGTGTTAACCTCCACTTTTCGGTCGTCTCCTAATTGATCAAACCGTCGCCGGCGACTGTAAATTATAAAATCGTTCTGTTTTACCCAGAAGAAGCTTGATTTGGTCTTTAATCATTTCGGGTGAGGGCTTTTGTATATACAAGCTTTACAACCATTGAAAAATATCGATTTTGAAAAATCTTGATGTCGCACTATTTTTCAAATGTGCCAGTGTCTCTTTAATGTTAGCCATCAAATTCCCACAGTAAATTGATAGAGCTTTGCAATATGCGTTATTGCTTCTACCATCAAAACAGCAAGTTATGGTTGGACAATATAAAACATGTAACTTCTCGTAGAAGGACTATTTTACACAATCCCTTGTGCCTTTTTGATTCGTGAATCAAGTTTTTTCTGACATAATAAGACCTCAGATCAAATCCAATGAAGAAAATCTTAAAGGGGCATTTCGTGACCCCACCTCCCCTGACTTAAAAAGTTGAGATTTTTAGTATGTTTGCCTAATCCACATGCACTTCGTCTACTTGGAAGAATGCCAATTTTGCATGTTCTGTCATGTAACACGGACAGAAATTTACACAACACGTGTCCCTGTGGCAACCATGGCAATAAACATTGACTCATATCATGAAACACCTTGACACAATCAACTGAAATTTTTAGAATTAACCTTTTCTTGGGGATTCTAGTCAAACCAATAACCAAAACCCATGTGCTAGAGCACGAAAGTACACAGTCCACATGAAATTAACATATACAGACAACATCATGAGAAACAAATTCTTGGTTAAGTGACAGGACAAGATTTTTTAGGATACAAATTCTCTCAAATTGCACAGGATCGATTGTAGACCACCTACCAGAAGTTCCGAGGTTAGTTTTGGACAAACGGTGCAAAAAGAAACAGCAAACCTTGTTTTGAACTTGCCTGACTATCGTATTGTCCCCATAGAACACTGTGCTTTGACTTTTTCTGTCGTGCACGACAGAAAGTACTAAATCACATATTATTACATAAAAGATGGCGTATTCGGCTTATTCACTTCATGTGTGATCTAATACTTGGAAGCATTCCAAATATGCAAAAAACACACAGTTCAAAAACATATTGGGGGCGCCGTGCTTTCTGGACATCTCAATGTCCTCTTTTAAAGACAGTGAAATTTTTGGGCAGAGCAATAGTTTTTCAGTCCAAAGTGCATATTGTATATACTAAGTAATCTGTTGATTAACAGAAATACTACAGGTACATTATAAATGCCAAAAATACCAGAAGCCTAATCCAACTGAGTTTTTTTAATGGCAGATAGGTTTTAAAAAAAAATTATATTTAATTAGAACTCCACATTTTCAGTTAGAGAGAAATGTGGCTCTATTGATGAATTTCTGAGTAGTCCCAATTAAAGTCTGACGCAGAGATTCGAATATTATTTTTTTTGTGTAATAATTAAAAATAGTAACTAGAAACGAAAGATAGTAACCTCAAATGCACAATTCCGAAATTTGAGAATGAATCGATTTTTGTTTTGATGCATAAACATTTATGTGGTAATATTACATCCCATAGGATTCTGTGTATAGACAAAATTTCCGGATCCAGAATTTTATACAAAGTGGTGTGATTTTCTATAGAAGGAATTCGATTTAAAGCTTAGCAATTTCACACAGTGATTAGTATATATGACAAGCATTTATGTACATGCAAAAAACACAATTTTTTTTGGAATGAGGGCGCCCTCCTCAGGAAATCTCTGAGTCGGCCCCTTTAAACTTCTGAACATTTCCAACATGGGTATACCGTGTTGGGGTAATAGGGTGTATTGTGCAAGGTAAAATAATTTCCTACTGTATATTGACCTCAAACTTTCAGGTAGTTCTTAGTTTTTCTTTCATTTTATTAACACAAAAGGGGTAGACCATTCAATGTATGATGACCATACACTTACTCACAACTTTTTGAAAACCCCAAGTCATCAATAAAGCTCCAAACAAATCCCTTTCCCTTTGCACACCGTTTTAAGTAATGCAAACTTTACATCACATCATCCTTTGATCATTGTTTATGGATTTTGGGTCATATATCGCCTTTTGGGCGTCGTTCCAAGCCCCAAATCCGCTTAAAATACTTTCCGCTACATGTACTTAGAAGCGTGGAATGCTCCACGCTTAACACGCAGCAACGCATGTCTAGTGTATTAAGCATTTTTAATAAAAACATGCTTCAATCCCGAACGCAGCCAGGAGGATGGGTTCCAATAATATTTTGCGTTTATTGCTGGTTGCTAAATGCACTTAGATGTTGATGTGTTTCCTTTTTTCATACAAATAAGGCTTTTTTGAATTTTTCTCAAAAAGTCCCTTGGTGAACCCCATATCTTTTTTGTTTTTTGAAAATAAAAAGTTACGAATTTTTTAAAAAATAACTGCAACATTTCGAGCTAACTTTTTAGTTGCTGTAGCCAAAAATGTGCACAAACACATGATTTTTTTCCATAGACCTCTGTAATTAATTTGGGTGAAATATGTGTATTGGGTAAATGATGTTGTAATTTTATAATGTTTTATTTAAAACAATCTCAGTGATCCCAATTTTTTTTTATTGTTGTATTTGGGTTCATATCATGATACCCATATTTAGCAAATTTTGAAGAGAAAATTATGGCAGGAAAATATTTATGACCCACACCCCTTAAGTCCTATATCAGTATCCACACAACCAACCGCAGCCAAACTTAAAGTAATTATCCTATGAACTTTGGATAAGTATATGTATGTGTTGCCAATCTTATGAGCACTTAAGGTAGGTTCCCTGATCGACAATCTCGTCTCCCCCACTTTTCAAAAATGAATTTTGGTAATCAGAAAAACATATTTTTCGCATTTACCCCATGAAAATTAAAGCTCAGAAAATGGTTTTTCTTCAGAATGTAGAAACCAAAATGCAGCCCAGATCTTATGTGTGGGTGAGCACAAGTAACACACACACTGTCAATGGGCCAATTTGTACACATTTTTATCCCCATGGCTTGAAAAGCAGTAGGGGTATATTGCGATAACGCGCATGTCCGATGTGTATGTAATGCCCAGTTTTGTCATGTCTCCTTCGAAATTCCTGATTTAAACTGGGGTTAAATTTGTAGTCAAGGGTTTGTTGCATGATGTCAAAAGGTCATAGCCAGCCTATTCAAAGGTCATCTGAGGTAATGTCTGTGTGCGTGTTTCCCCGTTTGGTTAGGTTTTGTTTTTTCATGTCTTCCTTCGTATGAGTTTTGAATTTACACCATTATCAGCTTTGGAGGTGGTCCGATACCCGATAACTATCGTATCCTATCATGATACTGAAAAAAAATAAAATTGGATGATTTGCGGCTAATATTTATTGGTCTCCGCTATGAGTTTTTTGAAATTTTTGGGGCTCGACTGCGGCTCGCCCATATTTTTGCAACGCATCGCTTGACCAATAAATTTGGGCTGGAATCAATCCATTTA
>JAMKCH010051196.1:0-19102 GCA_023653785.1 Ophioderma brevispina
CTGTTACTGCAACAACTTATACAAAAACATATGTGCTATTGCTCTAAACCCCTTATTGGTAATATTTCTGAGCTGTGTGAACATCCATTCTACAGCCCAGCATACCATTTTTTATAGTTGCAGAGCAGCACAAGGGAACCGCAGTCTATCACAGGGAGTTGAAAGAAGTGACAATGGCCTCTTTCTTTGGGAGCTGTAATGATTGCTTTATTGCAAAAGGTCTTTGGTCATACAAATTTCCAAAATGCAATGGTAGTATGGTAACCAATTGAATTGTACATGGGAATCAAAACCGGTTCTATCTAGGCCTAGGTATGAAATAAGGTGGTTGGAATACCCTGGGGAATACCACAAGCATGGGATCACAAGCACTTTTAAATTAATGTTAAAAAAAACTTTTTACTGTTTTTTTAAATTCCACTTAAAAAGTGTAATATTAACCATTTACCAAGGGGTGGTAATTGGCATTACCTCAAAGTGCAATTTTCCACAACGAAGAGTGCAATATGGGATGGAGTTACTAATTGTGGTTGTCATACAAGGTCCAAGAGCCACATGCCTTACCACAACTTACAACAAAACTAATCCTGAAACTGGGGGCCCAAATTGTAGATGCGGAGGCCAATCTTGTTATCTTGAGTGATGACCGCCACATTCTTACTCTAACAGCAGGTTCTCAGAATGTGGGGAGTTAGAATGTAAATTACACGTTTACTGCTGATGTACTGATACTTACATGACAAGGAAATCGTAATATCAGTATAAATGTAGGACTGACGGTGTACTGATACTTACATGTTAAGCAAATCTGTGTAAGTACATGTACAGTATCAAAGGTGCTGAGGTATGATAACATCATGCCAAGGAAATTGACAGTATCGGTATTAAAGGTGGTTTGAATGAATGATACTTACATGCCAAGAAATCTGAAGTGTCAGTATTAAAGGTGGTTGAGGTAACTGATACTACTCCAAAGAAATCTGACAGTTCAAGTATTAAAGGTGGTTTGAGGTACTGATACTTACATGCCAAGAAAGAAATTCTGACAGTTCAGTAGAAAGGTGGCTTGAGGTACTGATAATTACATGCCAAGAAATCTGACAGTAGCAGTATAAAGGTGGTTGAGGTACTGATCTTACATGCCAAGAAATCTGACAGTATCAGTATTAAAGTTGGCTTGAGGTACTGATACTACATGCCAAGAAATCTTAAGTATCAGTGTTAAATGTGGCTTGAGGTATTGATACTTACATGCCAAGAAATCTGACAGTATTCGTACTAAAGCGTGGTTGAGGGTACTGTACTTACATGCCAGAAAAAAATCTGACAGTTCGGTATTAAGGTGGTTTGTTGAGTTACTGATACTTACATGCCAAGAAATCTTAAGTATCAGTATTAAAGGTGGCTTGAGGTACTGATACTTACATGCCAGAAATGTGACAGTATCAGTATTAAAGGTGGCTTGAGGGTTATGATATTACATGCCAAGAAATCTGACAGTATCGGTATTAAGGTGGTTTGAGGTATTGATACTTAATGCCAAGAAATCTGACAGCAGTATTAAAGGTGGCTTGAGGTGACTGATACTTACATGCCAAGAAATTACAGTATCAGTAGTAAAGTGGGCTGTGAAGGTACTGATATTAAATGCCAAGAAATCTGGACAGTATCAGTATTAAAGGTGTGGGTTTTGGAGGTACTGATACTTACATGCCAAGAAAATAAGAAATCTGACAGCGATGTAAAGGTGCGGACTCTGAAGGTACTGATTATTACTTACCAGAAATTAATGGAATTAATTCCAATGTTAGTTTAATTAAACAAAATGATAATCTCAGTGATTTGTTCCTTGAAGTGTGAGTACAGGAAAGAAAAAACATTTAAACATGCTAAATTAAGCAATACTACAATCACTTTCTATATTAAAAAACCATTTTACATTGTGTGGAAACTGCAAGAGAAATTAACTATACTCATAGAATCTCCCCGGGAAGTACCATACAAAGTTAAAACTGAAACAAAAGATTCTGCACACAGTTGTGTACATGGAGATTCTCATTGCAAGGTGCATCTGGTTATGACATATTGGTTTTGGGACTGTGTTCTTATGAGACTATTTAAACAAAATCCTATAAGGGTGAGCATGGAACATTATGTTCCTTAATTAATTAGTTATATCTGGTTTTGCCGAATTAATTTTCTTCGAATTGCACCGACAAGAAAATCAGCAAAAAGTTTCAATATTTTAAAGAAAATTGAACCTAATTATGTGGAGCTTTATCATGCTTTTGGTGGAGGAGGGGGTCACCCTGTATATAGGCATATGTTCCTAATACTGGTTAAGTGATCTACAATAAAACCTACAATTTAAAGTATTGGGGAAGCCACTTAAAAAACTTATCACCAATCATTGTAAGTTTGTAGAAACATTTTTAAGAGGCTAGCAGATATATGTTGAAGGGTCCCTGTTTGAGATGACACCCAACCATTAAACAAACAAAACTTGTGTCAAATCAACAACACCGGTTGTTTTGATCCATTGAACTGATCACACAGATAAATACTATGCTTGTGCACCCCTACTTGACATAGCTAATCAACCGTTAACACCTGAGGTTAAACACACGTATCAAAGTGATGGAAATTTTGGGATTGAAATGAACTTCTCTCTTGATTGGTCCTTATTTACTATATTAGCTCATATGGTTTATAATACTGGTTTGAGCTGTCTTGCCCATTGAGTTTGTCTGTTGTCAGTGGTGTCATCCCCGGGTCAGTCAAATCTGTACTTGGTGGTATATGTGTTTCTGGCTCTCGATCACCTTTCTACCATTGGTGCTGCTGTGTCTCTCTTTCATCTCCTCCACCACCTCCTCCCCCTTTTCTTTGAGATCTTTTACGCATCTTTATTTTGGTTGCTATCTTTCCTTATTATTTTCCCTCTCTTCTTTTTAACCCTATCTGATGGGCAATGAAAGAGTTTGCAAAATCATGTTCTTATCTCTCTTATGTAACATTGACTAAAGTATAGAGATATTGCACATCGGCTATAGGAATTTTATTCACGTAGTCCATGATGATGCAAATATTAAACACTTGTTTCTATAATGATGTGGGATTAGTAATGATGACAATGATGAAAAATAATTAAAGAAAGAGATTGGGATTCTGTGATGTTGTGATGGTAAATTTTCCACTCTTTCACCAAAACAAGTATATGCCCTTGATTTTCAAGACTTGTAAAATTCACCTCATGCAAAAAAAAAAATCAATGGGGTTAATAACGTGAGCAATCATGAAATTCCATACACTGATTGGCCTTGTCTTACTCTCATATCTCTCACCCCTCTTTCTTTGGGCTCTCTCATTTTGTCCCTTTGCTCTCACAATACTTCAAACATTTTCTCTCTACTTCTACCCCTTTCCTTTTTATCACCTCGATTCATCAGGACCCTCACATGTTGTAACAGTATCGGTATCTTTCTTTATGAGGGGGACGGTTCCATATTGCTTTCGTCGTCGTGCGAGTTGTCTTATATAGTAGCATTTTGTTTAATGAACTTATTTGTTTTAGTGTTCGACCCCAACGCAACTTGCCAGCAGGACTGTGTGGGTGATAGACACGGGATGTAGAAGGAGAGTATATTGAGTTGAACTCAATATGCAAATATATGGAAAATACTGAAAAAAAATGTTTCAAACATCGAATCTTTAAGTGATTTTCGAGCGATCTTGGAGCAGAGAAAGTGTTGAAGGAATAAAATGGCGAAGTGTTTGAGCTCAGAGTGTTACGTATTTCGCGAGATGGTTTTAACCACTTCAAGTGGCTAGATATTGCTGTTTCGGCTTCCTTACATGGTGCAGGGTGTAATTTTTAATTAGTGAAATGGCGAGGCAAAATCTAGCCTTAATTTTAGTTTTGATATTCCCACTGTTGTAAATAATGAGATATAAAACCCGCCATATTAATATAAGGGGTAATATAGGGATAGTTGTAATGGAGAATACGTTTGATTGTGTTGAAGAAGACAATCTTCCGCTTGCCGCCGTTGGCAACCCCCGAAGCTAAATGGAAAATCGCACACTTACATCATAGCTCGTTTGCGGGATGTCCACGTTGGAAGAATAGAGTAGTCCAATATCCCATAAAACATTATGTCAAATCTGTTCCCCAATGAAAGCTTGTATAGTTTTAAGTTAACCTCTTTTCCAACAATTCCTCTATCTATCAAATATACACACCTTTTCTTTATCATTCTCATGTGTTTGTTGATTATCATGTTAGGTTCCTCCCATTTCTCTCTCAAGGTTTTGCATTTATTCAGTTCTTCTAGCTTGCACTCACTCTCATTCAACACACCATACTCACTTTCATCAACCTTTTCCAGTGCTCTGGCAGCAACTTTCTTTCTGCATGAATTGTAGAATGATATATTGGACCAAACGGCAGCCAAATGACGGGATGTAGCCTGCCCATGTCACCCATGGACAGCTCTACTAAGGATTGAACCCATAAGCTCTCCAATCACTGCATCAACAGTTCGACCATATAAAAATCCCTCATTTAAGCGCCCCGCTTCCAACACTGCATAAAAGCTGATCTTGGGTTGGAATATGGTGTTGAGAACGATAATTGACTTCTCTGCGACTGGAGAGTATATTCCAAATAGCAGGTGGGGGGTCCCCAAACCGGTTCCCCAAGCTTGTCCTACTCCAAGAAGTGCCAAAATGCAGATTTCAAATAATATTGTATTTAGAAACAATGTTGTTGGGTATGCGGATTTCCAGAAGCAATATGGTCAATGGGAATACCAATCATCCTAGTAACTAGTTAGTACACTTGATGAATAGAAGTGTTGCTAATTTGTATATCATTTTGATAATCTGGTTTGCTGTTTTTTAATATATGTGAAAATGTTTAAACCAAATTAAACTTAAAGGCTGACCCAGAGATTCAACGCAGGAGGAGCAGCCCTCAATTTTCAAAAATCGTGTTTTTGCATGTAAATAATGCCTGTCCATATACTAATCAATGTGTGAAATAGCTAAGCTGAAAGCGAAGTCCTTCATGTAGAAAATCCCAACTTTGTTATAAAATTCTGGATCCGGAAATTTTGTTTTACACAGTATTCTATGGCATGTAATACTATACATAAATATTTACTGCATCAAAACGAAAAATCCGATTCATCTCAGACATTGAAATTGTGCATTTTAGGTCACTATCTTTAGTTCCAGTTGACCATTTTTAATTATTAATTATTTCACAAAAAAAGTTATATTTGAAATCTCTGAGTCAGCCTTTAAGAATATGTTAATTATTTAACATTTATTCAGGTGTATTAGAATTGGGTTGAGAGAAAGGTATCTTTGTGTTGTCAGCAAACAAAATAAGGTGGGGATAAATTAGAGCAGAGTGGGAGGTCACTGATGTATAAAAATATTACAAAAGTGGACCTAAGACAGAACATTGAGGCACTCTGCTATTAAACAGGACCTGTTGTTTTTTGTTAGTCAGGTAACTATTAATACAGCCATTAGCAAGACCCGGCCCTGGATACTTTTAATTGATATGAATGTAGATTACCTTTTGAAGGAGTTTGAAAATATATGCATTTGGAGACTGAAATTTCAGGACAACAATGAAAAAAATATGATCTTTTGTCCTGTCTTTCATACGGCATAAAAATCAAAACAACTTCCAAGAAAATCAGGGCATCCTTAAGACAATAGGAACACACATCTAATTCTTGGTCTCTTATCTCAGGATCATTTCTCAGCTCTTTAGCATTATAAAGTTAAAGCTGGTTGAAGAGACACTGGCACATTTGAAAAATAGTGCACCCTCTAGATTTTCCAAAATTGATATTTTTGCTTGGTTATAAAGCTTTTATATACATTAGCTCTCACCTGAAATTATTAAGCCCAAATCAGCTTGCTTAAGGGTAAACATAACGATTTTATAATTAATGTTGCCGGCGACATTAATTCAGCAGATGATGCAGAAATGGTGTGTAACACATGAAAACACACGCCAGAGTTTATACTCACGGCATGCACCTTGTTTGACCAGTCTGTGACCTTTGTGGCTTTAATATCAATGAGAACGAGTCTATGATATTCATGTGATAGACACATTTGTTGATTAAAGTTACGGCAAACTTAAAAGTTAGCCTACAGTGTGCAAATTCCTTCAAACATTTTGTATAGCAGTTTTTGACCATTTTATCACAAAATGGATGCTTTTATATATTTTGCATTGTAAAAAATGCTATACAAGCCAAAATTTGTGTAGCATTTACTTCAAAATGGGTAGCATTTTGCTATGCTAAACAGGGGAATTTGCACACTGCTAGGCTACAAATCACTTGGGTGTCTTTGGCCTCTCATTAATGTTCCTATCTGTTTTGGGGTATGTTATTTTTATGTGTAAAACACATCTGTATTCTTCCAATGGCCTTGACTATCATTTGCGAGCAAATTGAAGAAATTTCATATTTCTTGAAAATGTGCCAGTGACGCTTTAAATTACTCTATATTAATGACTGGGATATTTCTTTCCATGACACAATTGCTAATAGCCTTGTCTCCGGTGTTCCAGATTTTACCAGAAGTGGTCAAAATTCTGGTGTCTGATGAAAGCCACTAATTTTCTTATTTATCTTGTGAAATCTTAGTTCTAAAGGTTGTTTGGTTTGGGTGTATGTTATGAGTGAGAAAGTGTTCCATTTTAGTCACAAATATTAATTTTACACAGTATTCTATGGGGGCTTACAGAATCATGTTTTTAGGTCTCACATCTAAACTAATTGAAATGTCGCTGTGAACATTTACAGATGGGGTATTGGGGTGTTGGTTCAATCATGAAAACTTTATGTAGGCTAGTAAAGCGGGTCACCTCCTTTGAGAGATATTTCAAATGCCTACCCATGCATGCAACTGTTATATACCATTCTTTTATAACTATGTTATATTTTTCAAATGATACTATGATCAAATGATGTGCCACAGATACATCATTTATTCCATAGATCTTCAATCATTATTATACTGCCTTTTCTCATGCTGCCAAGCCATACTGGCTAGTTATTAAAATCATTGCTGAAACTTAACAATGATAAAGTGCATGATATAGTGGCTATAACTCATTTTTTAACAACATAATGTTGGAAGTAAACCATTAGACAACATAATGTTGGAAGTAAACCATTAGACAACATCGCCTTTCACCAATGAGGTCCCGGGTTCGATTCCCGGCAGGGGCTCGTTCTCGGTGGCTTTATGTGAATTTGGTTTCTCGATCCATACTCGTTCCCGCAGGTTTTCTCCGGGTACTCCGGTTTCCTCCTGCTTCTAAAATCGAGCTTCTTGGCATAAATCTGTTCTGGTATTATGGTTTCTCTGATGTGCTGAGCGCCTTTCATGGCAGCCGCACAGTGCCTTGATCACGTTTATGTGGATATGTCGCGCGTTAAAAATACAAATTATTATGTTGTTAGTAATCCCTTGCAGCTGACATTAAATGGTAGATATACAATTGTATTATAAATGGATATGATCCATATTTGAATAAAAGTTTGAAAGCTGTCTATAGACAGCTGTGAAATTGTAAAGATACAATCAAAGGCCTATCAACTTTTGTCTACTATAATGAAAGGACAGACAAAGTCAGACCTTGACCTCATTCAGAGGGCGATTAAAAAGTCAAAGAAATGGGAGCATTTTCCCCAAAAAACAATCACCCTTTCATAAAAAGAATAGCTTTTTCTTTTTTTCTACTTGGAGATTTTCTGAGGATACAAATTTCTGTAAATTTGCTTATAATTAGTTGTACAACACCTACCAAAATATTTCAGAAGTGTATTGAACAAAATAAGTAGAAAAAACATACCAAAAACTAAGTTTTTAACTTGCCTGCTGTCCTAATCCACCCCATAGAGAAGCAGGCTTGTATTTTCTGTCATGTATGAGGTGTAACTTTTGATGTGTGTATCAAAGAAAAAAGAAGTAAACAGTTATGGAAACTTAATATTTCAAACTCTGCAGTGATAGTAAAAACTCAAAATATAAATTTCCCACCATGTGGTGGGTTTTCCCAGATTGCATCACATATTTGTGTTGTCAGCAAACAATATAAGGTGGGGATAAATTAGAGCAGAGTGGGAGGTCACTGATTACAAAAGTGGCCCTAAGACAGAACCTTGAGGCACTCTGCTATTAATCAGGACCTGTTGTTTTCTGTTAGTCAGATAACTCCTGATCCAGCCATGAGCAAGACCCTGGACACTGAGTTTGTTTAGTTTATAGAGGATGATATAATTGATTTCTGGTGTCAAAGGCCTTGCTACAAATATACTGATGGTGCCAGTTCCAAATTCTCAGAATTTTTTTTGCAGTAGGGTTAATTAGAATTCATATTCATATATGTAGAGCATTTAGGCCTACATCCATTTGATGAAATTAGAGATATGAATGTAGATTACCTTCATTGTTCTTATTTACCCTGTGAAATCTTATGAGTAAAGGATGTTTGGTTTGGGTGTATATGTTAGAAATTGTTCCATTTTAGTCATAAATATTTATTTTACACAGTATTCTATGGGGCTTACAGAATCATGTTTTTAGGTCTCACATCTAAACTAATTGAAATGTTGGTGTGAACATTTACAGATGGGGTATTGGGTGTTGGTTCATTCAATCAAGATGAAAACTTGATGTAGGCTAATAAAGTGGGTCACCTCCTTTGAGAGATATTTCAAATGCCTACCCATGCATGCAACTAGTATATACCATTCTTTTATAACTATATCATATTTTTCAAATGATACTATGATCAAATGATGTGCCACAGATACATCATTTATTCCATAGATCTTCAATCATTATTATACTGCCTTTTCTCATGCTGCCAAGCCATACTGGCTAGTTATTAAAATCATTGCTGAAACTTAACAATGATAAAGTGAATGATATAGTGGCTATAACTCATTTTTAACAACATAATGTTGGCAGTAAACCATTAGACAACATTAATGTTGTTAGTAATCCCTCGCAGCTGACATTAAATGGTAGATATACAATTGTTTTATAAATGGATATGATCCATATTTGAATAAAAGTTTGAAAGCTGTCTACAGACAGCTGTGAAATTGTAAAGATACAATCAAAGGCCTATCAACTTTTGTCTACTGTAATGAAAGGACAGACAAAGTCAGACCTTGACCTCATTCAGAGGGCAATTAAAAAGTCAAAGAAATGGGAGAATTTTCCCAAAAAAACAATCACCCTTTCATAAAAAGAATAGCTTTTTCTTTTTTTTCTACTTGGAGTTTTTCTGAGGATACAAATTTCTGTAAATTTGCTTATGATTAGTTGTAGAACACCTACCAAAATATTTCAGATGTGTATTGAACAAAACAAGTATAGAAAAGAAAACAAAAAACTAAGTTTTTAACTTGCCTGCTGTCCTAATCCACCCCATAGAGAAGCAGGCTTGGATTTTCTGTCGTGCATGGCAGAAAATACTAAATCAGCTCATTTAATACATAAAAACAGCATTTTTAGCCTATTCACCTTAGGCATGATTTAATAGGTTTTCATTATAATTTATGTAAAAAAAAACTGCAGGCCATTTTAATGGAAATATACCCCCTATCTTTAAAGTGGCAATATGTGGTAATTTCTGGCATTGCATTCAATCTCTATGGAAACCTGTGATCAAATCTGACATCACATCTTATCTCTGTGACAATAAGTTGTTATTCTGGCATTGCGCCCAATCTCTATGACAAAACCTGTGGTCATTTCTGTCTGACCAATGAAAATGCAGCAACCCACTCTCTATGACAATCTGTGGTCCTTTCTTTCTGTTCTTTTCTGGCCTTGCCAAAAACAACAACCAAAATTTTAATATGACAACTTTGGTCATTTCTCTATCGTTTTGCAATCAGCACCGCAAAAAGCAAAAGCCAGCAACCCAGTCTCTATGACAAACTGTGGTCATTTGCGACATTGCACCCACCCAATGACAATTTGTGGTCATTTCTTTCGTATTTCTATTTCTGGGCATCACACTCACTCTCTATTACACAACCTCCTGGGTTATATCTGCCCTTGCACCTAATCTCTAGACACTCTGGAGTTAGTGTTAGCATGGTAGCCAGCTGAAATGACAATCGCCTTGTCATTTCTGGCATTCTCTCTATGACAATCTCTCTGTGTTCATTTCTGGCATTGCACCCAATCTCAACAACCTGTGGCATTTCTCTGGCATTGCGCCCAATCAATATGACAACATCTGGTTATTTCTGTTTCTGGCATTGCACCCATTCTCTATGACAATATGTGTTATGCTTTCTGGATTTCAGCACCCAAAATCTGTGACAACATGGGTCATTTCTGCAATTGTCCCAACCCTTCCATAGACAACCTGTTGATAATTTCTATTTATGTCCTGATTCACCATTCTCTTTCCTCTTGACAATTATGGTCATTTCTAGCCTTGCAAAAAAAGCCCCCCATTCTCTATGACAACCTGTGGTTCAAATCTGACTGGCAAAACCTATCTCTAAGACCATTCTTTGGTTATTTCTGGCATTGTACCCGCAAGCTCTATGAATCTCTGGTCATTTCTGGCATCACAAGAAACCAATTTCTATGACAATCTGTGTTCTTATCCTGACCTTGCATTCAATCTCACAACAACCGTGCTCATTCTACAGGCAACCCATCGCTATGACAATCTGTGGTCATTTCTGGCATCCTCTGGTCATTTCTCATCTCTTATGAGCAGTCCCTGTGGTCACACAGTCATTTTTTATATTGTCAGGGCCACGCTCCATGACAATCGGTGGTCATTTTTTCTGTGCACCCCACCCCCAAACCCAAATGCGCTAAATACTTTGCGAGCACGGTAAACCATAGATTATACAATTTCCTTTTTGAGAAAAGTGGTGCACAACTGTGGTAGATAACATAATCATGTGGAGTTTTTATGTCATGCTTTGCAGTCCTTGGTAATTTGCGATACATATAGAATAACATCACAACTGATAACAAGCTGGGAGTAGATAAATTTCCAAACTGATCATGACAGGTTTGGTAGATATCTTGACAAATGGAAAAGGGGGTCACAAGGGTTAAACCAACAGAGTTATGAATGGTAGTCTAAAGGGTTACCCCACCCCCATGATTTTACCCTGTCTGATCATCAGGACTGATTGGTGGAATTTTAATAAAAATGGTTTTAGGCTAATCATCATTAATAGGTCACCGCCAAAGTTCCAATAGAATACCTCAACTTATTAATTCTAGAACCATCAGGGACAAAAACTCCAGAGAACCATCCACTATGTGGAATAGACTGGCTTCTATAACTGTACAACCAGTGCTACAAAGGTTTCAATTTGCCTATCAGTTCCTAATCTTGACATTGTTGTTTGCACTGTATGTATACCTTAATAGGAATATGCTGCGCTCATGCAAGCTCACTATCACTTAGTCTCTGGGTCAAAATATGGCTTTTTAGTTAAAATAATGAGGTCAGATATTTAATTGCCACACCGTATTGCCTCTATACATGACAATCCATTGCGGGCCCTTTTTGGCTAAATGAACTCTTATAGCTAATTCCGCAGATAATTTGAATCAGTGCAAAAGTATAAGGCGAAAGCGTACAAATCTATTACAAAACAAACAACTAAACTAACTGCAATGCAGATTCACATGTTATCTCTTACTAAAGGTGCTTGTTCCGAGTTATATCTAATTGTGTTCTCTCTGATATGAGAGCCTGGTACTTGCACATTAGTACCGTGAGAACAAACTTGCAGTTTTTGAATGGTAGAAGCAAATAATGCAATTGCAAAGCCTCTATTCAATACTGTGCAATATGGATGGTTAACCATTAAAACAGGTTTTTTTTTACACTGGTAATATAATGGATATGCGGGTTCAAATTTGAGGATGACAATGAGCAAAATACCGCTTGGCATCTGATACCAAAATCGATACTACTTCTCGAAATCAGGGGGTCCCCCCAAGATGATTGGAAACATGCCCCCTTTAATACCATTGCTCATAATAAATCAACATTTAACAAAATATCAATGACACTATACTATTGTAGATTTGTAATGCGTTAAGTTTTATTAGATGGTCGCTTTAATGAAAAAAAAACCTCTCTCCTAGGACTGACACACTGAGAAAATAGACTTGTCCCCGGGGACCCCCCAGATTTTCCCTCCCGGAAAAGGGGTGGTGCAAAAGGTTTTTATCAGAAGAGAATTTTTTCTCATTTTACCCTGTGAAATCTTAGGGCTAAAGGTTTTTGGTTTGGATGTTTATAAGCGAAAATGTGCGAAACTCATTTGCAGATGTGGGGTTTGGGGTGAAGGCCATTCTATGAAGGTGGAAAAAACTTATAGACTTAAATCAGGCCATCCACTTTTAAAGCAGTCTGGGAATTTTATATGCAATTTAAGTGACATCTGCTGGTTTCAATTCACGAATTTAGACTGGGTAGCACACAGTTGCCTACTTGACCTTTATTTGAGTTCAACATATTCGTGTCTACCACTTTCGGTATATTGTGCCCTCCCTCTCAATGTTGCGTCTCATGGTGTATGTTCTTGTACAAAATGCAACAGGTTGTTTTTATTTTTCTTCTCACTGGGTTGTGATAGTGACAGTCTTTCCTTATTGCATTTAAGCCATAAGGATCACAAAATTTAGTTTAAAGGGATTAGCACGAAAATGACGAGAAAACAAAAAATGTGGAATGCAATTTTTTAAAATTAAAAAGCAGGGAAAGTGTGTTAATTCCATATAACTGCTTTAAATTTAGCAACAAACACAACCAAATAGTGAAATGCTATGTTTGATGAAATTTTGTCATAACCGTCTCCCCTAAATAGCATACAGCGCTGGCGTCTCAAATCTACACCAATAGCTTGAGTGTGGTCTGCAAACCGTTCAGAAAAACAAAGATCAATAATGTTTGATTGAAGGGTCAAACTGTATTGATCTGAGTGCATCAGTATCGCGCTAAAATCCTGGGATATTTACCGGGAAGGCCTTTTTGAAACTCAAGCAAGTCGGAATATTGTTGATACGCACGTAATAGAAATACAGAATGAATAAAAGCTACTGCTTATCTTTAATACCGGATTTCAAGCCAACCACTTGTCAGGTTATGTTCGCATATTCTTGTCAGCCAACAAAATACAAAAATATTAATTTTGATGATTTTTTTCGATGTTTGGATTAGCAAACGCTGCTAATTGCACCCCCCCCCACCAGCACAAATTCCACAAAAGGGAAAAGGGTCCACTTTTTGGCCGATTTTTCAAAAAAGGAAAGGTCAAAATTTAGAGAAAATATGACGAAAAAGTCCACATTTTGGGCGAATGAGATGGTTCAAACGTCCAAAAAACGGACCATTTTAGGGGTTAGGGTCCATTTTTTTTTTTTTTTTCCAAAAAACGGTCCACTTTTTCAAGACCCACCCCACCCCCCCCGCACCCCCTTTAAAAAAAATCCTGCGTACGGGGCTGCCCTGATATCATTAAGTAATGGTCCAAACTTACCTTTGGCCAGGAACACTTTTTGACAACTGATTACTGCTAAGCAAGGCCAAATTAACTCCTGTGCTAATCTGCGTATAGAGTTAATGAATAAGTCCGGTGTGAAAGTAATTAAAATCTTTATTGAATTTTAAAAAGTTAAATTGTGATCAATGAAATCTAGATTTAATGGCACTAAGAAAAATCCTCGCCTGGCTTCTTTTGTGTGGTGAAATATAAAAGGTCTGACCGGCTGTGTTCATGGGACATGGTAAACCAAAAAATGGACTTAGAATGATAAAAATACTAATTAATAATATTTCTTTTTACCCTTGCTATGTTTAGAATGTGATAGTTTTCAGATGAAAGAATGGTTTTAATAAATTAAGGGAGATCTATTAGTAACTTAAATCTTCATATGACCCTAGATGAAATGCAGGAATTTTGAAACACGCTTTGGGGTGTCAATTGCAGAGACAGGAGGGATTCAGAAAGGAAGCGCCACCAGTTTTGTAATGAATTAAAACCGAGATTTTGTTCATATTGGAAAGCTTTCCAATGTAAATTAGATCACACTCGAAGTGAATAAGCCGAATACCAAAAACCGTCTTTATGTATAATATGATGATTTAGTACTTTCGTCTGGTCGTCACGACAGAAATCAACGCACCCCATGGTCACAATTCAAGTTGATCCCAGGTGAAAACTGGTTCAACTGGAACCCAGTTGAATATCCAGTTGATCCATTTTGATATCCAGTGAATGCGTTGATTCCGTGACGGAAAATTGAACAATTTTCAAGCACTAGGTTTTTACTGACCAGTTGAACGCAGTTAAGACCAGTTTACAAACAGTTAAAAAAATTTGAAACCAGTTAGTTCCGTCTCGGAAAATGGAACAACTTTCAAACGGGATCAACTTGAATTTTTGAACCCGGGGTGGGCGTGTTCTTATGAGGACAATCTTACGTTATGGCAACGCAATCCAAAAAGGGTTTGCTGTTTTCTTTTGTACTGTTGTCCCAATAAACCTTCGGAGAACGTTCTTGGTAGGTGGTCTACATCATTCTGTTCAATTTGAGAGAATTCGTATCCTCCTAAAAAAATCTCCCCCTCCTGTTACTTTACAAAACGGGGGTAAGCTAAATTATTATGCTAATCAAACATCAAAAAAATCACCAAATTCATATTTTGTATTTTTGTTACTGGCATTGATATGCAAAATATAACCTGCGAGTTGTGTTGGCCTTAAAACCCTGTAGTAAGGACAAGGCATACTTTTATCTGAATTCTGGAATTTCTAAAACGTGCGTATCAAAATTCCGACTTATATAAAAAAGCCTTTTCCGTGAATATCACAGATTTTAATTTAAGGCGTGATAAGTGTGCACCATGATCGATACTGTTGGACCTCAAACACCAATATATATTGATCTTTGTTATTTGTACTGGTGTAAACCACAATCCAGCTGTCTAGTGTAGATTTTTGAGACACCATTGCTGTGTATGTCTATTTGCAGAACGGTAAGTACACATGTTCCTCAAATACCTGTATTTCATTCATTTTTTCCTATTTGCAATGGTGGTTTGTTTCTACATTAAAGCCGTTATATGGTCCTTATTTCTGATTTAACAAGTTTAAAAAATGCTTCCATATTTTTTTATCTCCTCCCTTCAGTATCGCTACTAATCCTTTAAAGAGAGCTGACAGGTGTGATCGCACCAAACCTGAATGCCATTGCAACCCCCTCGTTCATTCAACCAAATTCAAGGTTAAAACCTGCGAAAAATAGTGCCTGTGAGGGTGTATGTGGGGTGTGAGTGATATGTGTGCATGTTGTTTTGTGCATGTGTACACATGGTGTGTGTGAGGGTAACATGTGTGTGTGTGCATGTGCATGTGGTGTGACTGGAATAATGTGTTATGGACTAAATACATCATAGTATTGTGCTTTATATTCTGTTAGGAGTACTCGACTCTGCTCACATTAATAACTTTTAAAGGTGGTTGACCCGATTGCCAACCTTGCCCCCCCCCCCCACCAGCCCACTTTAAACCCCATCAAGCATGGAGATCTTGGTATCGAAGAAAGTTCATATTTTTCCAGTGTTTCCGTTTCCTCCCAGTGAAAATTTTAGGCCCAGGAAAGTTGCCTTTTGATTTATATGAAAAAAACATCTCACAGTGTGTAATAAAACCACATTTATTAACATAACAAACACTGTCAATGGGCCAATTTAGTACAACATTTTGGGCTTCTGCTTCTAAATACAAAAATCCAAACGGCTGGGCTGATTTAACTCAAAAATAGTAATCAATGTTTTGTGGTGATATGTTCAATGTGAAGAATAAACATATGAAAATTTGGAATATGATTGAGTGAGTCAGTCACCTTTAACCATAATTGGTCTATAAAACTGGATAAAAACACCTCCTGCTATGCAATGTGCTGAGGCTGAAATAAACGGTATTCCCTCTCTAAACAGAGAGACATACTTGAACACTTAAATTTTCAGTTGGGTACCATTTTTGTTTTGTAGAATGGCAGAAAAAGCGTTTGTGGATTCTTGTCTTCAGGCCAGTTTAGTGCACACTATTAACCAGAATGAATGCTTAATTCATGCACTTACTTGGGCCTCATACTCTTTTGCTCATTGATCAATTCATACTGTCAAAGAGCCACTAGCCCATGATGGTCAATCTGGGGTGAAACACAAATTGACTTCTATTAACCCCCTGTGGCCTTTTTATTTTATTTTCTACTTGTTTGTCTAATAAACCTCTGAAACATTCTCGGTAGATATTCTACAACCATCAGGGTGCAAATTTAGAGAATTATTTATATCCTCCAAATCTCCCCATGTTCCTTTAAAGTGCCTCGGCACTTTTTCACAAATTATACAATTTCTCCATTTGTTCTCAAGCAAGGACTTTGGAAGATACAGATATTGTTACACAGCAAAATATCATACGCATACAACACATAGATAGCCTTAAGGCTGACTCAGAGATTTCCCAATGAGGGCCACATCAATTTTCAAACATGTCATGTTTTTTGCATGTACAAATAGTGTTCCATATACTAATCATTGTGTGAAATAACAAAGCTCAAATCAAAGTCCCGTCATTAGAAAATCAACAACTTTGTTATAAAATTCCGGATCCGGAATTTTTGTTAATACACAATATCCTAAGGCACTGTATACTGTCATAAATGTTTTACTTACTTGCATGAAACGGAAAACCGATTCTTCCTAACTTTGAATTGAACTTTTAGTTCTAGAGACTATTTTTATTTCTAGTCAAATAATAATATTTGAATATCTGAGTCAGCCTTAAAGCAATACTAGTGCATTTTTATCGGATACATGCCCTAATTTTGTTCTGATTTGAGATTTGATCGGTTCTTTGGACTATTAAGACACTATCATTGGATTCAACTTGAGATTAAATAGTTTAAAATTTGCAGGAATAGCTTAAAAGTGAAGATAAGTCTGTAGGACTTTCATAAAGTTATTTTCCAACTGAAAAAATGACAGAAAGAAGAAAAACAGACAGTGTTCAAAGATATAAATTCAATTATGTGTTGTAGTAAGTGTCCCGAAGGACGTAATGACTAAAAGACCCGATTTTGTCCTTATTAGGTAGGGTGCTTTTTAGACGTATTCAAAGTGCAGGGTATTTTTAGGCTAACCTATACTTTTATACAAAAAAAAAATGCAAAAATCGTGATTTTTGATTATTTTTTTTTGATTTTCTCTAATTTAACAATCTCTGATGGTGCCTTTAAACTCTCTCTGTGCTGGACAATTGTGTATAAGTTTATCACACATAAGTCAGGAGCTTTTGAGACGGTTTGCCGAGTATTTGCAGGTCTTTTGGGGAACCATCTAAAAACAACCAAAAAAACAAAGGCTAGGCTTGTTTTGGACTCATTTCATTCATTCAAGGCATTTTCGGCTGACTTTGAATATCCCCATGGAACTAAATAATTTTTAAAGTGTTTAAAAAAAACAAACAAAAAACAAAATTGACCACAAATTAATAATGCGTGTCAAAAGAGTGCACTCGCCTCGGCAGGGGAGGAGTTAAACTCCCTACAACATGTATCTCTGTATATGGTCCACCGGTTTCTTCTTGAACTAAGGATTTTTATCATTATTATTGTAGATCTCCTGGATCCTAATAGCCTGTTTTTTGCATAAATTTTTCGTCAATCGTTTTGGTGACTTTATTTTTTTAGACTTAAATCAAAGTTGGTGAAAACTGATTGAAACCTGTCTTTAAAACTTAAAGACAACCTGGCATATTTGCAATATGTGGCCCCCTCCTAGATTGTTTTTTTTTTTTCAAACTCGATATTTTTACATGGTTATAAAGCTTTCAAATCCATGAGCCCTCACCCGAAATTATAACCCAAATCAGCGGCGGTTTGGGTAAACAGAATGATTTTGTAATTATGTGCTGGCGACATGAATTCAGCAGACGACGCGGTAAATGGTTGCAACACAAGAAAACACACACCTAGTTGATATTCTTCACAGCAAGCAGCTTGTTTTGGACATCGGTCTTGACTTTTGTGGTTTTAAATATCAATGATTACAAGTCTATGATATTCATGTGAAGATGCGTTTGTTAATTAAAGTGACTCAGACTTAAAAGTTTAAAGCCTACAAATTACCTGAATGTCCCCCTTATGGGCTGGTTTGGGCCTATCATTTTCCATGTGAGAGCTCATATGTATATTTTATTAAATGTAAAATTATCAATTTTGAAAAATCGTTAGGGCAACAACTTATATTCTAATGTGCCCAGTGGCCTTTTTGAATTCATCCTCCAAGTTCGTATTTCCCATTTGTATATCAAGTTCGCATTACATTAGGTCACAACGCATTCAATTGAAAAAATCCGCAAAACTTGCATCCTCCCCCTGGCAAGATGCAGTCTGGAATAAGACCTCAGATGACCTCTGGCCTTGGTCTCATGACCTTGGACAAATCATCCACACATGAATGACCCCTACTGGCTAAACCCCAAGTCTGGTGTAAATCAGATTTAAACTTTCGAAGGAACGTGACAAACAACAAACTCCGGAGACGCAAACTGTGGGCGGGAGCCACACACATACATACATACCATACTGACATGTCTGTGTGGCTAAGTCGCAAATGTCCCCTCGTGGCTTTTAAGCCAGGGGGATTAAAAATGACAACATCAATCAGGAGCATGGAGAATGCCCTGAGTCTTCACCTCATGAGAGTCAAGGTTCCATTCAAATTACACAATTGAATTTGAAACCAGACACACCAACACACACACCCACACACACACACACACAAACACACCCACCCCTCCCGACAATAGGTACATTGTGGGAATACCCCCCCCACCAAGTTGTGTGTTTTTTGTGTTCATAATCATACATACATGCATTGTGGGGTAATTTGTAGGTATATTCATTCACTGTGGGATTATTTTGTGGGTTTAGAGGTTTTACACCCTCACACAAATACAATCCATGTGTTAACGCTGTGGGCCAC
>JAMKCH010051197.1:0-10807 GCA_023653785.1 Ophioderma brevispina
TTACTTTTTTTTTTTATTAAATTTACATTCATTTTGGATGAATTGACTTTTAAACAAATTTTAAAAAGCAAAAAATAAAAAGTTTTTTCTTTTTTTTTTTTTTTAGCGAGAGGAGAGACTGTAAGTGGGCACAACCGTTTATTTTGACCATATAAATTAGAGAAATAGAAGATAATTTTCCTCTTAAATGATCAGCAATTTCACTCACCCCATGTTGAGAGTGAAATAGTTTAACTTTGGTATATTCACTCTTGTGAAAAAATATCCTAAGACTTGGGTGAAATCACTCGTCAATATTCTGTAGATTTGAAATTTCACTCTTTGAGAATTTTGATCCAAGGGTGAAATTCTTTTTGAGAACAAGTTGTAGGTGAAATTGCTGTATTTAGATATTACATGGACATGGCCAACCAAACTGGCAATTTATTTAATTTTTTAGTTTTTCATTAATTTAACATTTTTTTCCTAAATGATAGATCAGTTTTAACTTTAAGAGAATGTTTGTAGAATGTACCTTGCATACATGTACACATAATAAAATGACATTGAAAATTGTTGACCTTCTGAACGAAAATGCACAATGGGTTTATTAAAAGTTCCTGTACAATCAACTTCAAAATGTATGTACACCCATAATTGACACGCGTGAACCAAACTTCAGGAAAAAAAAAGTGGTGCTGGTACAACTGTTTGGATTATGCAAATAGAGGAAATGTCATTACACCTGCTTGTGACATAGTACTTGCCCGAGTACAAGTTGAGACACGTCTGGTCAGTTTTTAAAGTGATTCTGCGACTCTATATTGCTGCAGAGATAACGAAAGGGCATAACATAATTCAATTAACAAATGTTTGTCAGTTTAGACTTGATGAGGCGAAGCTCGGTCAGTTGTAGCGACTTTTGCATGATATATAATTTAACCCGAAGGAAAGGGACAATTTCAAAGATACGATTGTATTGCTTACAAAGTGTAAAGCGGATTGTGTGGATGGTCTGGCCACTATTTTAAATTTACGTACCGGTACTTCGTCTCCTGAGGTTTAATTAAGTAGGCATGACTGGCCCCCCACATGTACATGTAATAGATGTTGAAATACATGTACATATAACCAAAGAGGTATTGTGCAACTATTTCCTGTGCTGTTTTGAGTTAGGCTCTTGAGTGACCACAAACTTGGTGGTCTAAACTTTCAACCAACAGCATTTTCCCCCAATAAAGTGAAAATATCTGTCTAAATTACCAATCATCAACCATTAGTCGTATTATACAAATTGAACCACTTTGAATCTATCACCATTATATGAGATTGGCATAAGTGATATGGTAATTACCTCATACATCCCTCATAAGTTCATGAAGCACAACCTCTGACTACAATGACCGTAGAGGCATTTTGTTGAGCACTTTTTTCTTGTCTTTGTTTGTGTGGGTGCCCGGTCTTTTTTGTACCATTCGCTTTCAGAGAATCTTCAGTAGTGGCGTTCCTTCCATGGTATACAAGAAACCATATGGCATGACGTACAATGTTTTTGTGTGGTCTTGAAAATTCGGGAGAAAAAAGGACGGTTCTGAGAGTCCTCTGGTTATTCAATATTTCTATTACCTGAAAAAGTGATTTTCCCCATCACAAACAGATGGTGGTTGGTTTGGAAGTGCACTTCTCAATCCATATTTGCAGGGTTAGTAACGGATTAATGCCCTTGGGTACATAATATATGATATTTTATACTGATAAATATCTGTGTTACAAAACCAGAATTGATTCTCGATTTGCTATAATAATGTACCAATTCTCTGTATACATTGTAATATAATTGTAATAGAAAATTTTACCGTTGAATATCAGAATTGTAGAATCTCTGATTTTACTATCACTATCCATGTGTTTTTGTGCATATTATAACCAAGATAGAAAAACGCATGTTGCTTCTTTCCCCTTACCAAAATTATTTATGAAAGCTATCTGGTTTAGCGTGTGAATTACATGTTGTATGGGTTGATCTTGCTCCGAGGACCGATGAAATTGGCCCCTTATTTTTTCCATGTCAACCCGAGATGTGCACCGCAGCACCTCGTGAGATTTTTTTCACTTTAAGTGTGGTGGTAGACAATGATGAGATAAATGCTAATCCTGAAATTTTGGAGCTTCATAAGTCCATTTCCGTTTTCCTGCTAGAGCAATTTGGAATTTAGGGGGGGGTCACCCTCAAAGGGCCCCACAATGTTAAGACTATGTTGAGAAGGGTCACGATTAGTAATTGAGCCCTCCGCACAACTTTGAAAATCACTATCTATGCGTAATATTTGGTGTAGAATTCAAATCTGGCTTCAGGAATTTCATCTCAAATTTACTTTTATAGTTAATGAGGCTTAAATATGCGCCTTTGTTCATTGGGGCACAAGTCTAGGGGGTCATAATTTCAAAATTAATCACATTTTTAATTGTCATCTTTTTCATCAGAGTTTTACATGTAGACTTTAACACAATACAATTATGGACACATAGAAAGTAATAATGAGGTCAGCCCCTTGAAAATGGGCAAATGTGTGACTTTTTTGACAACATTTTGGACCCCCCTGAAAAACATGTTGACAGTCGCACCACCCCCCTCTACTTCAGATATGTTGAAGATAGATCATTAAACACTTTACTTGTAAGAACTATCGTGGTGGCCTTATTTTTTCACAACAAAATACACACTCAAGTTACCATACCAAGGTCTATGTGACCCCCAAGGTCATTGTAACATGCACAGTGTATATCACCGTATATACCTTCTATGGGGAATTCAGCAAAAGTGTCTTGTGCTGCAAACAATGAGACATCAAAACACAAAGCTGTTCTTCAAGAATACTTTTTGATGATGTATCTTCAACAATCTCTGAAAAGAGGGGGATTTCGTAGGTCAACTTGATTTCAGGGGCGGGCCAATATGTCAAAATGCAAAATTAGGATTTTCAATGGTCTGTAACTCGCTTATTACTTACCTAATGTGGCTTTATTATTGTAACTGGTAGAAAGTCCTGCAGTGTGATTCGACTTAACAAAAAAAGAAAACCGACCTTATAAATATTGTTCCTCGGAGTTCTGACCCCCCAACTTTGGTCCCAGATTCAAGGATTTGCATTTTTTACACCCAATAACCTTTTAAAAGTAAAGGAGCTATCACTTTTTGATGGACAGATTTGATTCCTACACCAAAGAAATTCCCCAGATAGTGATTTTCAAAGTCATGTGGGAGGGTTTCCTTACAAGTTTATGGCCCTCTCAAAATTGGTTTTGATCGTACGCTTTTCGATGGTGACCCCCTAATTTTCTGAAATGCTCCTTCGGGAAAACGAAAGGCGGTATGAAGCTCAAAATTTCAGGATTTTCATATCGCATCAATGTCTACCCCCGAACCACCACCTTAAAGTGAACAAAATCCATGACGTGCTGCGGTGCACATCTCGAATTTTTGACAGTGAATGGCCATTGCTTTTTGATCCTGCCTGCATGCGAAAGATCTGGTAAAATCAGTTTGTCCGTTTGCAAATTCACGAATAAGGCCCTCGGTATCAACTCTCAATGTGTAATGAAAACTGAGTAGGCTTATTCCATTTACAGAGCAAGTCGGAAAACTTGAGTCGCATTTAGCCGACCTTTTTTTGCATGCCCGTTGCACTCCAACACATCTACATGTACATGAGAGTGAGTACATGTACTTGCGTGTGTTGCCAAAAGATTGGTTCAAGCTGTCTCTGGTGGCAACCCTATATAAGCTGTTAACATGTAGGAACCTTTATCACAAATTTCAAATTTGTAAGCCCTGGCTATTAGGTCCCCCTTGAGCGTAATAATCTCAATTCCCTTGGCACAGTTCGTAGCTTTCATTCACCAAGGTATTTACAAGAAAACTCCACCCCTGGTGTTTGTTTGTTGTTTTTGGGTCTGATATATGATGCCAAGATCATACAAGTCAGTTCATGTCAGTGGATTACACGTACAACCCACTGAACTGTGTCCTTGGTGGATTAGCAATTGTAACTCATAGTGAGATTACAAGGTGGTTGTTAAATTCAGCATCATTACTTGAGGATAACTCAATTACAAGGGAAAAGCATTTTCTTCCATTGTAAAGCTGCCCCTTTTTGTCACTCTTCATAATACGCATGTCCCTTAGGTAACATATATAACTGCAGTAGAATGTAACTTTCGCATGCATGGATGAATACCTTGTGCATTTATTAAATTAAGGATTTCAATCATTATTTATAGAAACAAACCTCAACACCAGCTTTGAATATGAAGTTGCAGTTTGACTATTTAAGCATTGTCCCACTTTGGAAATGTAGAATTTTCGATACCAATTTTGATCTGTATGTTTATACATTGCAACCTATTATCTAATTAAAAACATTAACTAGTAGTCCTTGCAACACGATACATTTTAAAAATATCACGTGTTGTGAGATTTCCAATTGTATGTCCTCACTACATTCCACTTTTTGTGTTGCAGGTTTTTCCAGAATGCTGTGTTTGTTTCACATTTCCATGGACATTTTATCGGATCCCTTCGTCTCCAGTGGTAACAACAATCCACTCATCTTTTTGTCCTTCAGGGGAATTGTTCCTTATGATTAATTGAAAATTGGTTCACATTGTTCAATTTTATATATGTTTCACACAAGTCTATGTTACTCTAACATTTGCTAAAATTAAATTTACATTTTAAAAGCAACAATTTTTACATGTAATCTACAAAATTTTTTTGCACACAAAGTTGTCTTCAAGTTCAATAATTATCCCATAGTTTTTTGTGTCATAAAACTTGACTGCGAATATCTATAAGATATTTGAAATAATCTCTAAATTGATTACCAATTAAATCCTGAATTTTAAAAATTCAAACCATACATACATTGTGTATAATGATGAACCTGCTCTAATGAATCCGGTAACTGGTGCGTATAAGCAAATCAATGTCTATGATCTGAGGCCGGCAAGGCTAAATAAAAGAACAACCAAAAAGAACGTTGTTCCAACGATTACTTCCAAATAACTACTACATGTATACAGAAAATCCTGCATGTTTGCATGTCAGTGCCAATGTGCTTGTTCACATGTATGTATGCGTGTACATGTGCTTTGTCTGTATTGGTAATGGTGCATGTACGATTTCCTATGTCCTTCAATGTGGGTTGTCTAGAGTGCAGTCTAAATCTTGAAAGTAAATTTGACTATCTTGGAAAGTAGTCTCAAAGAAACGTGGTATACAAAAAACATGAACAAGATATTGTCATTTTGTTGGGAATTGATAAAATTAGCCAGTTGGTTAATTCTTAGACTCTTTCCTCTATTCTTGTTTCCAGAGATTTTCCTGGTTAAATTTTTAATAACTGTGTAACACTTTAACTGAGAGAATGGTAGTAATCAATTGAGTGGCTCTATACATGTAATTCAATCCATACAGCTTATTTACATAGATGTTTTTCATAATCCATACATAGCATATATTTGTCAACCAGGAAACATTGTTTTGTTGGTATTAATTAATGGTGATGATGATCGGAAGTCTGGCAATAAATTAAACATACATGAGCCAGTTACACATTGAGTTTGTTGTTTGGTCTACTATTTTATGCTTCACTAATAGACCAAAGAGCTACCATTAGAGCACAGCTGGGTTGTGTTTTGATATAAAGTGCATCTACTATTGGTTTTCACCAATTGGCATCGCCCGCAGAACAAAAATTAAATATACCAAATCATTTTTAAAATCAACACACTAATGGTCTTCCATGCCAAAACACCATTGTGTGGAACCCACCATGCTAGATTATGGTGCTCCAGAGGTCAAAAAGGAAAACTTCAAATTTCAGTCTGTTTGAAATTATGGGTTCTCAAAGTTTTACAACTCGGCTCTATAATTGTGAATTCGGATTATAGTAGATCCAACCCATCTTCGTCCAACCAGAGGAAACTTTGTGGACAGCCGTCATTAGGTTTGGAACAGAGTCAAAAAAGAAAACATGTGGCCCAATCCATCTGTTTCTTAAGGAACTAAGATAATCTTGCCTTTCATGTTCACATAATTTTCACATTGATAGTACAAAGTTTGGTTCCATCGTTATCCAAAAAACTCAGGCCCTCAGAAGTCAGTAACATTCAACCACCTGTTACATTGAATCCCAATGAAGCAAATACGATTAGTCAGGATGTTTTGAGGAGTTATTAATGCAGTTATAAATGCGCTTACGTTTCTTTCATTAAGCATAGAATTGCTTCTCTGCTATCGGACTCCTGCTCTGTTCAATAGATTGATGGGATTTTAATTTTCACCCACTGACCATGCTCCTCATTCAAAGCTTCATACCTTCGGAAAAGTTCTAGAGGGTGAAGATGGGTGATCTAATATAAAAAACTTTATTAAGCGACGTATTATATAATGAGTGGGTTGCTACTTGTTTGCAACCAATCAACAAAAACAAGTATGGAATTCTTTTTATCCCCCTAGTAAAAATAGGCCCTCTCCAAATAGTTGCCAAGCTTATAGCCTCATCTCCAGAACCCAGATTTTACCGGAAGTGATTTAATTTGGTATGAAAGAAAGCACACTGTATATTGTTTAATACCAATGTGAATTCCTAGGGCTATAGGATGTTAGATGGGAATATTTCTATGTGGCAAAAAATGTGCCCCATTGGTCAAACAATAATTGACACAGCTACTCTATGGGGATTACAAATCACGCTTTTAGGTCTCAATAAAAAATGGGTGTTAAAATATAATGCGAAACTTCAAAATATGGTATTTGATATTTGTGTTTTAATGGAAAGCAGTAACCAAAGAAAGTCTTTGATGAGCGAACTGATAAGTGAAACGAGAGATTTGAGGCACCCAAATATTGTGTCATAATTAGTAAGTTAATCATGTATATAGAGTAGACACTCAATAGATTCTTACAGTGTATTTGGTACCGAAATATCTTAAAAGAGAAGAGAAAAAAAAATGTGATTTTGACTTGTGCTTATATTTCAATGAAAACACAGGCTGAATTTAGGTATTTGCCCTATACGAAATAAAGAAATTTCACAATTTTTATACCACAGAATATTTCTCAGCTTAAATCCTTTCAGATGGGATATTTTGATGGAAGCTTTAAATCTTGGCAAATGCCGTACTTTCAATTTTTAGTGACACCTGATATGTGAATCTCTGTTGCACCTTTAATGGTCATGTGCGGTATGAGGAGTCATTACACGGATTTACTTTTTAATCAGAGTCAAAGTAGACTGGAGTCACTTAAAGGATTCGCTATTTTATTGTATCTCAAAGTACAAAATCAAGTGCTTTAAACAAATTCAATTGACATGGTGTAATTTACACATTTGTTGACATGTAAACAATGTTCGCTTTTTTCATCCACGTTGATAAGAGACCTGTGCCTTACACTTAGGGCTGACCTGTAAAGGGGCATTTCGTGATCCACAGCCTCGTCCCCCCGACTTAACTAAAAAAGTTGAGATTTTGTATCATCTGAACCGCTAGCCTTAGTAAGCCAGGTGTACCTAATCTACATGCAAATTGGCCGTATTGTAAGAACATTAGCAATTTGTATTTTTGTCCGGCTAAACGGAAAGAAAAATTAAAGCACAGTGGCATATGGGGGCCGTGGGAAACAAGCAATTGCTCCTAACAAAAAACCGCAAGACGGATCATCATTATTTGGGGAATAAGCTTTTCTCAAGGATATCTAGTGAAAATGAATAAAACAACAGACGGTGATGGAATCACGAAATGCACCTAGTAATCATCTTTGCATTTTTTAGATTAAAATTGGCCAGCATGAACGATCAACAAAAAGATTCATTTTCAAAATGTGATCACCAAGATTGGAATCAGAAAATTAGTGAAATCGAAAACGATATTCCCAGTGTCCGGCAATTGTGACTCGCTCTCTCCATATCAAGATTGAATACTCTGATCATGCATTTTACTTGTTGAAAACAAAATCGAGATGAAAGGGGGGGGGGGGGAAATAAAACGGTTCACTCTTAGAATTTAAATTTCACTCTTCAGAATTTTGCTCCAAGAGTAAATACTCGACTGAAAATGCTGGTGTAATTAAACAGGGTTCTGGTTGGTGGTCCTAAAGGCAAAAACAGGAACGGATACCTCCAATGACACATCCACATAAAAATACTCTCACAAAACCAAGTGCAATTCAAGAACTGTTCATTTTGGTCGTCTTCAAGGAAACCACAAACATGCAATGTTGCTAGGTAATTTCGATCAAAAACATAAACACAGGTAGCCTGCCAGGTTTGATTGTCGTGGGCCATTTAGTATAGGGTGGCTCTGTGGTACAGACATTGAGAGAAATGATGACTGTTCAGAAGATCCGGCCTTGCACCCTCCCACCGTAATCTGTCCGTACATGTAAGGAGCCGGGACCGATATGTTTGACATATGCTGATGTGTTGGGCAATGTGGAAGGACTTGGTATGTCAGTTAGCAACTCTGTACATCTACATACCAGTGTAATGCCATGGACTGATTTAGGAGGAGTCATCTCAAATGTGAAGTTATGTCATACAATGATTTCATAGAGCGATGATAGGTACAACAAAATCCCGGCTCATTTTATAACAATTAGGATAAATGTATGCCATTTTTTGATAAATTTATACATTAAAGGAAAACGTAAATTAAAGCTGTGTTTTTAATTTCAAAGTTAAAAGTAAACGAGTAGTCTTTCATACCGGTGTAGAAGTAACCAGTGTCCGGCGTGTGGGAAATTACTTGCGACAACACAGACAGTTATGCAAAGTACATACAGAAGGCCATACATTAATTGTGTGGGTGTGTGTTAACAAGCTTGTCGTTCTTTTTTTTTTTTTTTGCTGGGCTTCACCCTAGGTGCACTTACAATATACACCAGCAAGGTAAAGGAAACCTTTATCTGAACAAACGTCAATATCAGAAAATCACGACTGCAAGTTGGTTTTTTTTCCAAAGTGTATACCATGTGTTGAGATATTACAGTTGGTTAAAGAGACACAAGGCATTCCAGAAAAAAACACACAATTTGTTCAAAACCAAGTTTTTTGGATATGTAGAATATTGATATTTAGTAATATACTAAAACACGCTTATAAAAAAAAGATGATTAAGTGGTTCCTATTGTGAATGACAGAAATTCAAAGTGTGTTTTTGTAGGACCGATTGGGACGGTCAAACAGCAAGATTGTTTTTTTTTATGATTTGTCTAAGAAACCTTTAAAGCTTTTGCACAGCTTTTCTTCAGTGCAATTTAGAGAGATTTTATATCTCAGAAAATCTCTTCTTTTCCCTTTAAATTGGAGAGAGAGAGAAGTGATAAGGATAATGTTAATAATTAGACAAGCAAGTTGTCAACTACGAGCAGAACTGTGAAATACATGTTAGTTTAATTACCATGAACTTAATTAAATGCCAAATGATAAATTTTGTGATCATGCTAGGCCGGGGTGCAGCATGCAGGTGGGAGATGAACTCAAGATGATGAAGCAGTTATGTATACCACTGAATTATTTTGATGCTCTCCAAAGATCTAATTCAATCATGTCTGGTTGTGTGCCATGTAAACGCGATAGTTTCAAGTTCAGTTGGAACTTTTTCTTTGAAACATCTTACTGGGTGGATGGGTCAGGGATGTATGGGTAGGGGTGAGTATTATGTGATGGTGCATGGTTTGTTCATTCTGGTCTGCCCTGCCACCCTTTCATTTTCCAGGCTATATATTTCTTGGCCGCCCATCCTATTACTAACAAAAAACGTATAATAGCAGCCAGAACTTTGAAGTAATTAGGGCTGTGTCCACTTAATAACCACGGGAAGGACAGGGGAATCTGGAATAACTCTCAACCGTTTTTACCGAGCATTTTCCCCACTAACTAAATAATTTGTTTCACTGTATGAAAATGTATGATCAGTTGGTTTCATATTAAACCAAAACTAAACAGAGTGATTTCAATCAGCAGCATTCCCTTCAATAAAGTGATAGGCTTTCTCACTGTTCTCAAAGATATCTAATTTATCGTACCAAGCTAAACAAAGGGAAATCCAGCTGGGAGGACTCAAGGAGCTCAAGCTTGGCATTGTGGCCCTCAAGGACATACAACCCCAAAACGGTTCAAGAAACAAAGTGGAAAGCTGCAAATGGTTCCGTTAATATCATCTATCAAAATGTACAATCCTGTCCCACAACTTAAACAGGGTCTCCACTCAAATGCTCATGAAAATAGACCGTTTGGTTTGCGCTGCCTCTTGCAAGGGAGGGAAAACTGAGACTAGCAAGGGGTATGCGCTGGGAAAGCCAAATGGCAACTGGGTGGAAATTGGCAATGTAATGTCCCAAAGGCCAAGGACATGCACCTCATAAGCCAGTTGTGCGGAGATGCCTCAACAGTGAGGTTCGAAGATGGTGAGTGCATTTTACCAAAAACAACATGGTCAAAGATGGGATTTCTACTGCCAAGACGGCAAAAAATGGCCTTTGCCGACAAACTATAGCCAGGTTTCATGCTACTCGGGCTTCTATTGAAGGCACACACTGGTATGTCAGCTTGAAACACACTACTGCGTGTCGTACTTGGACAGATCAGCTGGAGTTACAATCTTTCTTTTATCCCTGTTCCATAGAAATCATGCATTTATATTTCCTGCAGTGTGTTTCAAGTGTATATATGCTGAGCAGGCCTTTCTTTACATTCTCATCCAGGCTGAGGATACTTGGTCTCATCTGAAGTATGAAGTGGCGACGCGCGAGTCTACCCAGTGC
>JAMKCH010051198.1:0-2500 GCA_023653785.1 Ophioderma brevispina
TCAGCACGTCATCCACCAAAACTCCGATGAACAGTAGTTATAAAAAACATCCTCCTGATGCGATATATATATGTCTCCAATAAATAGGCGATAATGGGGAAAAATTATGTATAAATATCCCAATAAAAATTCAACATGGTGCCCCGAACTGAGACACAAAAAAGAGCAAAGGTTCATGGGTGCCAGTGACGATAAGGATGGGCGTACCGATGCTAGCGTGGGACCGCTACTAGGCATGGGCGCACTGAAATTTTTAATGTGGCATAAGGGGTGTCTCGAGGCTTTTTTGAGCACAAAAAATGCACGAGTTGGATCATTTCGTAATGTATAAATGGATGAAATAGAATGTTACACAGTAAGTCAGTGGTTTTGAGATGGCTTCCCAAATGACCTGCAGTCAGGTTTTTTTTAGATGGCTTCCCAATGACCTGCAGTCAGTTTTTTATGGCTTCCCAAATGACCTGCAGTCAGCGGTTTTGAGATGGCATCCCAAATGACCTGCAGTGTTTTTGGGCTTCCCAAATGACCTGCAGTCAGTGTTTTTTAGATGGCTTCCCAAATGACCTGCATCAGTGGTTTTGAGATGGCATCCCAAATGACCTGCAGTCAGTGTGTTTAGATGGCTTCCCAAATGACCTGCAGTCAGTGTTTTTTAGATGGCTTCCCAAATGACCTGCAGTCAGTGTTTTTTAGATGGCTTCCCAAATGACCTGCAGTCAGTGTTTTTTAGATGGCTTCCCAAATGCCCTGCAGTCAGTGTTTTTTTCAATGGCTTCCTAATGACCTGCAGTGTTTTTTTTAGATGGCTTCCCAAATGACCTGCAGTCAGTGTTTTTGAGATGGCTTCCCAAATGACCAGTGTGGTCATCTCAAAACCACTGACCTAAGACTAGGCTTGTTGGACTCATTTGAAAGCATTTTTCATGCTGATTCCAAATGTTTTATGAAAATGCATAATTTTTCAATTTTTAAACATTTTTAAAATCTCTGAGTGAAAAGTCACCTAGCACCTATAGGACCAAAAGAGTTAAAATCAAAAGAAACAGAGATCATGAGAAACAGAGAAATGTGTTACATTTGTGATCATCCAGCACATCAAGACAAGCCAGTTGTTAATGGTGACACAACTGTGCTTTAAGTTAGAGCTAGATATAATCTAATAATTCCACCCTTATCCTCTAACAGAAATGGGGATTACTAACCTGGTCCTAATTCAATCGAAATTAGGGACAGAAGTCCCAAATAGGTTGTCCAATTTTGTGGTCAAAGAATAATAGAGCAATATAATGACCCTAAGTGACCCTAAATGACCTCTGACCTTCCCATCTGTTAACCCACATAAGACCCCTTGTCTCAATGTATAAGCATACCAAGTATGAACTTGATCCATCACTGCACTATAAAGCTACAGTAAGTTGAAAAAGTGTCAAACAAAATGTTTATACTAGGGCAATATAGTGACCCTAAATGACCCTTGAATGACCTTTGACCTCATCACCTGTTACCCCACTTAAGACCCCTTATCTCAATATATAAGTATACCAAGTATAAACTTGATCTATCACTGCACAAAACAGTTATAGAAATTTACAAAAGTGTCAACCAAAATGTGCAAACTAAATATAGGACACACACACACAGACAGACGACACACAAATCATGCCAACATAAGGTCTTTCCGATTGCATTGGATGACTAAAACGAACAGTTAGCTGGTTGACCACCTGGTATTTTTTTGTAGTAAGCTGTGTGAAAGGTCTGAACAACACAGCTGACTATTCCTCTGACGTGATGGTGTCACATTTATATGTATCAATTGTTTTAACCCTTTAACTCCTGCAGGTGACGAGTCGCTCAATGATCAAAATTGTAAACTTTTTAAAAAAATGTCAAAGGTATTTTATGGCCATAAAAGTCTTCAGAATCAACATGAAAATTCATTCAAATGAATCCAAACCACAGATTTCTAATTATAACCCAGATGGGTGGATTCTCCTGAAACGGCATAACCAGTAAAGATTATAATGAGCATTATCATAGTTTTGAGGGCACATGTAGTGCAGTGGATCAGCGCTCGTCTCATAAGCATAAGGTTGTGGGTTCGAGCCCTGCTGTCGCCAATGTGTTGTGCACTTGGGCAAGGCACTTTACATCGCTTGCCTCTCTCCACCCAGGAGTATAAATGGGTACCAGCATATGCTGGGAATGCAAAACAGACTCGCTGTGGGGGAGGAGTGGCGAACCCTATACAGCAACATTATATGAGGGAGTCTGGCCCAAACGCCAATGACAGAGAGATGGGCACTCTGCCTGCGGGCGCACCATTTGCATTTTGCATAGTTTTGGGCACCAGCCAGTGGACCAACCATATCATCGTATTTGGAAAGCCCTTATGCATATGTATGAGACACACAAGTATTTTGATTGCATTTAGCAAGTGAAAACAACAACTGATGCCACATGTTGTCACTCTGCCTCAAATATCTCTTTTCTTAAGCAA
>JAMKCH010051198.1:7500-10638 GCA_023653785.1 Ophioderma brevispina
CATCGGGAAATCTCTGAGTCAGCCTTTAAGAAAAAAGTATAAACTGGCAAAAGATTTCAACTGTTACTACACTATCCAGGTAACATTGATAAAATTAAGAAATCAATGATTTCCTGGTTCTAAAGAGTGCATTTTAATCTGTATTAAAGACACTTTCAGTGATTTATCCGAAAGAGTGAAAATATTTGAAATTAGTTCAAAAGTGAAGAATAAGTCTCTAGAATTCTCATAAGTCACCTTTTCCAACTGAAGAATTAACAGAAAAGGAAGCAAACGGCAGTTTTCAAAGATACGAATCTCCATTCAATTACGTGTTGTAGTAAGTGTCCGAACGGACAGTAATGACTAAAATTTCCGATTTTGCCCTTATTAGGTTGCTTTTGGTCCTATCATTTGCAGGGTGTGTTAGGATACCTATACTTGTTACAAACATTCAAAAATCTGATTTTTGATGATTTTTGATGATTTTTTCAATTTTCTGATTTATCAAATCACTGATAGTGTCTTTAAACTCGGCAGGATTATTATCTAATGAGCAATACTTTTTGATGTCACAAAAAGTACTACACATCAAATATTCAACAAGAGATATGGAGTATAGACCAGCAAATAAAATGCCCATGTCATGAACTCTTAATAAGCCTCTGCCCAAATATTCAGTGACAGGAAATTTAAAGGTAAAAAAAATAAAACCTAAAAGAAATAACAAAAATCATGCAAAATATTAAGAATATGGCAATGTTTATAAATATGTCTACTTTTCAATTTTTTACCCCTTAATTCAAATTTTTTCCCTCTTGATTATATAATCAGAGACAAAATTTCCACATGCATTTAAATTTACTTTATTGCTGTCTACATGTGATATAGTTATACCAAAGATAAGTTGTCAAAAGACCAGGAGGGCATTATTTATCAACATTACTGTGCCAGAGGTGTTGCTCATGCTACGACCAAGGGAAAAAAAGGATTAAGAAAACATTTGTTTTGGAAGTTAGTTTCAATTTGACCTAGAGAGAGAACAGATAACTTGAGAGGAACTTCTACTCATTGTGAAACTCTGTTGATCTATGTTAACTCCATGTAAATCAATTGTGTATGTGTGTTGAGACTTTGACTGATCTCTACATGAACTGAGGTTATCGTCGTGGTGTTGTCTACTCTGTGAAAAACAGATGGTGATTATCATGATCAGGCGAGCCACCCGCAATGATAATACCAATTAACATTATAAACCTCAATTCAAATATGTTGGTCCATATTAAAAGTGCCAATCTGTAAGTGCCCACACAGCCACCCACCCACCAACAAGCCCATCTGCCCATATAGACATCCACCAAGCATTTCCACATACCTAGTGTCCATGGGCCATACACAACTGAATACCCTGTCAAACAGCTTTGGAAGAGCAATGCACACATATAGTCCTGATTCATCCCTATGTTGGTATCCAGAGGGTGTTTTGAGTCAATCCCACAATGCACCAGTTTTGGGAAATTTCACCTCAATAGAGTCATGTGATCCCACAAAAAACCTATTCTTAACACATAAAAACCCCAACTTTAACGCTCATTTTACCCCACAAAACATTAGTACTTAAGGAATTTCAATCATGATTATGAAATATCTTGTGGTTCTTAAACTTTTGGAACACTTTTTATCCCTAAGTACTGACATGTGTTTAATACACTACGGTATAGGCACATTGCTATGCATCATGGGATTGATTCAAACACCCTCTGGTTGGTATCTTTGCCTTAAAACTCAAAGGAAAGCATCAAAACTTAGTATATTACTAACCCACTTTTGGCCCCATCATGTTCCAAGGGCATGTCTCGTTGTTACAGTCTACTTCCTCTATATACAAGGTTCCCCCTGGGTTTCCATCACACGTCTGATCTTCAGCAGCAACACAGTATCGTTCTCTCTCTGTAACTCCTCCTTCACATCCTGCTGTACAAGATGACCAAGATGACCACTGAGTCAAAAAAGGAATGAATTCATCTTCACCTGAAAAACAATATTCACATAGAGGCATCAAGGCTTGGACTTACATGCAAGTCTATAAAATAACACCTTGAAAATCAACAAACTTGTCATTTCATTAGTTACTTGTAAAAGGGTAGAAATCTAATCTGGGGTCCGTTCCCGAAACTCACTCGTTAATCTATGTGTATACTATGTCATGCCTGAGAGGACTAAATTGTCCAAAGCACTGTGCAACTGGTATGATAAGGTCTGTTATGTAGGATACATAGTATACACATAGGGTTATGCACAAGTTTGGGGAACGGGTCCAGGTGTGGTACTGCCCTCTCTCCACCAACTGGGTTTTGGAGGAGGGTTGTGGTGGAGACACCTCACTGCACACCTCATGACTGGTATACTTGGTAAGATCTATACTGCAGCCACTACATTGAAAATTGCTCAATGTGTACTGTGCAGTAGCTGCCGTGGTAGACACGGAGTAGCTGTGGAGTAGGCTACCACATGAGTAAGAATCTGGCTGTGTATATGCATTATGTATATAGGACAACAAAAAAAACAAGTTTGTCTCAGAAGAAATGTGAAAAATGCAAATGCGAAATGCGCTTTTTTTTTATAGAAAAATGCTAATGCGAAATGTGGGATTTTTATGCGAAATGTGGGATTTTTTTATTGCATTTTTGACCCACTTTTTTTCATTTTTTCTGGACATTTTTCCAAAAAAGAAATTTCAAGTGAGCAAAAACCTAAAAAAAATAATGCACTAAAGCGACAAAAAAAGAAAACCCTGTTTTACGGGCGAGCGGACCTTTCGAGTAGGGTCGGTCGGTCGGGCGAATTTTTTTTTTTTTAATTTTTTTTTCTTTTCTGGAAGTCAAAATTGGCCCAAAATTTTCCCAAAGAGAAAAAATGAAAAATTTTTACAAACAAATTTTCTTTAAAAAAATAGCCAAAATTTATAAATTTGGGCTAAAAACAGGCTGATTTTACATGATTTTTGGAAAAACCTAAAAAAAAAATCTGCAAAACTGAAAAATCAGGGTCGGTCGGGCCCGTAAAACAGGGTTTTTTTTATTTTCGTCGCCTAAAAGACCAATTTTAAACAAAATGCGCACGGTCTTCTGAGACAAGCTTGTTTTTTTTCTTGGCCTA
>JAMKCH010051199.1:0-118080 GCA_023653785.1 Ophioderma brevispina
GTAGTAGTAGTAGGTACTAATAAATCCAAGTTTTAAATCCGGTTGGTCCCCGTGACGAGGGTGGCCGGAAATTTCACCTCACGCTCGCGCCAATTAACCCGCGCCTTACTCCTCCATTCCACTTCGCCCGATTCATGCATCTTCCATCCTCAACCCAACCCTCCTACTCTCCTCCTCCCTTTGCTTCTTCCAAGTCTTCTTTTGGATGAGGGACGTCCCTCCCTCAAACCTCCCCACCTCACAACTCAAAAAGCCCTCTCGTTAAAAACTGGCTCGTCCTCCTTCTTCAGCACTTTCCCCATGCCCACCTTACCCTATTCTCGCTTCGCCACCTGTGTTTCCACCGCTTCCAAACCCAACCATCTGCATCAAGTCCTTAATCTTCATCCTGTCCATCAACGTCACACCACACATCGCCCTCTTCATTGTCTCATTCTCTGTCCTCAATCAGAATCCCCATATAATTTTTGCTCAGACACCCTGTCTCACTCCCACACAGCAATCACTGATCCGCACAACTCTTTACACCATACCTTTTCAATTACTTCAAATGATTATCTTTTTTCCCTTGCAGCAACTCTCCACTCCCTAAAACTTCACCCATCCATACCTCACTCTAGGCTGTCACACCACCTCGCATCACCCCCATTAACCCTGTCCCCCCCAGGTACGTGAACTCCTTCACCGATTCCACCTCATCACACAATTTTCCCTGTTCCACCATCCATCCAGCACCCTTCTCGCATCTTCCACACATAAAATCTCGTGCCAAGCACACTCTCTTCATCTTGTGCATCTCCCATGGAACCCATTTCCCCACATTTCCACACGTCCACTGAATTTGCCTATCACCCTCTCCCAACACATGCCACTGGTCACCTACTCACTGACACCCCTCTGCACCCCGCTCACCAGCCCCCCCAACCACCTAAAAAAAAAAAATTGCAAGGCTTACGCCCGACCCTTACGCTCAAAAGCCGCTTTCCTTTCCAAAACTTCCTCACCTCAGTCCCTACATGTATCACACATGTAAACCAGTCTTCAGCATACAACATCGCACTCACAAACCTTCTTTGCACTCCTCTGTGACTACACATCACATTGCAAAAATCAATGGCGAAGTACAGAACCTTTTTGATGCACACCCACCGTCACCTCAAACTCTTCAGACAAATCCGACCCCACTCTAACTCTTGTCTATGCTCATTCATACAAACTCATCACTGCTCTAACCATGGCTTCTGAATAATCCCCTCTTCCTCACCGCCCACGCACATCACTTTCCTCGGTACTATATCAATGCCTTCTCCAAGTCTACAAAACACATATACATTCCCTTTCCCTCTATATTCCTTTTACAACCTCCTCAAAATAACCCTGCATCTATCGTTTCCTTCCCGGGCATAACCAAATTGCATCTCATCCACTTCCACTATCCTTCCGACTCCTATTCTCTAGACCCTCTCATTGCCAGCTCCACCCCTATATGCGCCCAACTCATTGTGTCCCCTTTCCCTTTAAAAATTGCAAATACCACACTCAGGCCAACTACTCCGGCAGTCCCTCCTCCCTAACCCTCTGCACACTCACATATTCACACACAATCCATATCCTCTCTGACACCTCAATAATAATCTCCACACTGTACCTCTGGAGATTCCAATTTGGGTAATGACAGACTCATGTTGAAAGCAATCTATGCACGGATTAAACAAGGATTGATATCCATTTAGCATCCAGGCTAAAGGTATGCTCAAATTGTATGGGTTATTCATTTTCAGCGATTTATAGTTTAAAAAACAACGAAATGGTTTAAAGGATAACAAACTACTTAAATTGAGCAAAGCATGTGATAATTATTTACAAAGAAAATATGAAAATTATCACAATTCACACATAACTCATTATAGGTAGGGGAACAGTTTAAAAAGTTCAGATTTGATTTCTTTGACCCCAAAACCTATATATCGACTATTAAGAAGTGATATCTACCGCCAAAAAGTAGTGATTAGGCGAAAAATATTCATTTTGGCGGCATTTGAATTTTCGTAATTTAACGACGTCAGACATCATCGTACTGTAAAAATAAAGGTAATTTTTGGATTCTACAGCAAATTTGGCCATAGACACCACTATTGTTTAAATCATTTTTCAGAAAAAAAGGTCAAGATTGCCCAACCCTAATTACCACACCTAAGAATGTGGTGTGAGTTGTGGGATTTATTTTAGTATTATCAATTTGTATGTGCATTTCGAGGTTTGGTTGGACTTCTTGGAGACTGAATAACTTTAGCAACTTTCAGATCAGCAGGGGAAACACCAGTAGAAAGGGAGAGATTAAAGACATAGGCAAGTGGATAACATATGAAGGGGGAAATTTCTTTAAACTACGGCGGGACCTTATGTCATCAAAACCAGAGCTCTTACCATACCTAAATTTTGAGATAAATATCAGGATGTCACCCTCGTGGTATGTTGGATTGAGAATACTGTACTTTTCAAAGGGTGCCTTTAGGACATCATGGGAGCTGGATGAAGAATGATCTTGCAGCTATTGTGGGGCCAATTTCAGCAGAATTGTTGAACCTCTCCGCAATGTCCTTGGGATCAAGATCTTCGTAGAACCATCAGTAAAGTATTTCAGGATCGGAGGTTTTTTTTTTTGCCAAGAATGTTGTTAATAGTTTTCCACGTGTTTGAATATTGTTTTTATAATAGTTAATTTTATTTGTGAAGTAAGGTTTTGCGCGAAATTTTGATTAGTATACGTTAGATTTATTTCCTGTAATGAATATTTTATTTTTTCTTTTCCGCATTTGGTGTTTAAGTCATTTTTTGGTATAACTTCTTTTCTAGTATTTTTGATTTTATAATTGCCATTGGGGATCAAGTAGCCTCTTTACTTTGTTTATTTTCTTTTGTAAACTTTAGGTACGTGTTTATCATATCCGATTGAGAATGTAATAATAAATAGTTTCAGAATCGTCAGCAGAATCACAGTTTGTTATATCATCCATTCCAGTTTAGTTGCCTAATTCATTTCCAAGTAAGGCAAATATTACCTCTATCTATTTTGCGAGTCGTATAAAAATTATTAGATTATCTTCAAATTAGAGTTTGTTGTATTTTTAGTATTTAGAATCTGGAAACAGGGAATATCATTGATATCGTTGAATAAAGATCCCTGGGATTATTTTGTTATCACAGTATTAGTAAATATATTATCAATTAAAGTGGAAGTTTGGTGGTAACACGCGTTGGCCTTTCAATTAAGGGATAAAAGGACGCAGATAAAATGGTGTTAACTAAATTCCTTTGTGGAATGATGCGATATTGTTTTAAAAGCGTGAAAGTTAAGTCACCACCTGATAAAAGGCCTCTTACGTTCGTTATTGGATTAGGTAATAGAGTCCTCAAGCTGTCAATGAATGGATACCAGAAGAGTTTCTTGGTCGCTAAATAACGCGAGATTTTTTGTTTTTCGTTGGAAGATATAATTTCAATGAACAAAGATTCGTAGTTAGGATTAGAGGGCAAATTTAAGTCATTACGAATTTTCTAATTGAGTTCAGCAGAAAACAATAGTGCAACGCCGCCTCCTCTTACAATCGCTATCATCACGAACTAGGTTATAACATCAATGTGGGCGAGGGCAGTGGTGTATGGGGCGTTTATCGGGTGGGGGGGGGGAGAACCATGTTTCACTAAATGCTAAGAAGGAAAATTTGTGGGATAGTGTTTTTAAATAATCGGTAATGGTTTCTAAATGTTTATCAAGCTGCGGAATTGAAATGTATTATACTGAAGTTGGAATCTTTATTTTAATAAGTTTTCGGTACTTAGTCCCTAAAATGATAATACAGGCATCATTACTATTTGTAATATCATGGATTTATTTACAATCCTATCATCATCATCGTTTGTTTAGATCGACTGGATTGATGTTTAAGTGAATAGCTATTATAGTCAATAAAGTCGGTCATGTATAAGCTATTTAAGTCGTGGATAAATCGTCATTATCTATAATGTGATTGAAGGGAAGCGAGGAACCAGCAATTCTTACATACCATTCTGATCAGCAATCAATGTTGTATTACGCCTGCGCATTTCAAATGGGGTGTAATTATTACGATAGCACAATTAATATATGTTTTTCCCTTTAAACACTTACACAATACGAACACAACATTTATACTTCTAACATAAAAGGAGAGAACTTTTGCTATGGAATAAACCGAAAATACGTGGCTATAGAGAGGACAGGTAAAAGAAAACACAGCAAAAGTCCTGACATTGCAAAGTACGGCAAAGTTACATTCAATAAATTGAAATTTAAACATACAGATGATCTGGCGCATTGATACAATATATGAGTGGATATTGAAACAATGATAAAACACAAAGGAAAAATCACTTGGTAATTAACTTCTGGGCACAATAAGGGAGTGGTAATAAGATGACGCAAATTTATTAGAATAAGAAAATAAACATTGTAGGTGACAGTATTATTATATGGACTGCAATTGGTTAACTTGATACACACCAAGGTAAAGCTAACGACAATTGAAAAATAACATTATTCTGCACTCATACATGGTACATCATTACAAATATTTTCAAACGTAATTAGAATTTTAATATCTTTATATCAATAATTTCATAATTCTGCTATTTGTTATATCTTTTGTTTGTTTGCCGATATCCCAAACTATGTCTGTCTGCACCTGTCCTTGTCGTCCGCGTCATTCACTATGGTCCTTTGTCTTCCTGTTTGTTTTTGCGTCCTTTTTTGAGACCCGTCGTGTTTTTACCAATACGTGCTGATAGTTTTGGTCTGCCATCATTTTTTTTTAATTAATTTTATATTATGTGCAAAATTCCTTTTTGAAAGTTTGGGCTTGAAACGAATTCCTCTACACACGGCGGGCCTCATTATATTTCCCTCTTTATAGAATCTTTAAGTTAAGTAACCTATTATCAGGGCGTCCCTGCACTTTTCACAAGCCTTGCTCTTTAGCAGGCGTCCCATCTTATGCTTGTTTTTTTCTCATTTGTAAATAATGATTTTAGGTGAATAAAATGCCTTAACTCAACTGAACACAATGACTAAAGCAAAGTAGATGCCAGGATACGTAAAATTAGGTACACACATTAATGATTGAATGAAATAATGATGGCTACAGTTGCATGAATAGGTTAACATATAGGATGACAGTGAATAGGGACTAAAGACTGCAAAAGCCCTAGGGTATGACAAAGTGGGAGTAAACGCAGTGGAGAGGATGATAAAATATGCACTGAACCACCCATAGGAATGCAGTCGTGGGATTTAGCCAAAATACAATTATTAGTTACCAGAAAAGGATAATATATTTGATGATAGAGGTGTCAATGTAGTTAAACCTTAATATGAAAAAAAAAAATTAAAGTATAACCATGGATATTACCTAAGAACATATAATACGATTCATATGGGAAAGCATAAATGGCAATGCACTTGTGAAAATACGATACGAGGAAAAATACAAAATAGATACAGTGAGTAGGATTTTTTTTTCAATAAGATATGAATTGACACTCACAAGTAGATAAGAGAAGCCTGGTGAACAAGACAAACGAGGCACCCAAAGATGCGGATTATTTCCTAATTCGCCTGCGCTCAACCGTAAAATAAAGTTTTTAAATTTTTTCTATTGCGGCTCTGCAACCCTAGCTGTAACTAAACATATATAAATGATACACTTATCATATGGGGAGCACAGCTTCCTTTCGACGGCTGGCTCGCTGGGAAGACGCTAAGGTGGTTCAAGGTGCCAAAATAAAAGAAAAGCCACGTACCTGCATGATCCACAGAAACCCCCAAAGTCCTACCTCCCATCATCCCCAATGTATCCCCTCCCTACACCGCAACAAATCTCATAAAGACCACAAAGTCCCCCTCAACTGAATTATTGAGCAAAACGTCCCAAGCGAAGTCCGTAATCACACGTACACCAACGGAATCCTTAGATCGGCAATTGCTTGGTTCGTCCATGTCCACTCCCATGGAAATAGATAGCCCGTACATAGCTGTACATCTCTGTCCTGTAATTCCTGAGTAGAACCTACATTACTACCCTTCGCAAACATGAACTATACATGTAATTATCAAAAGCGAACTCATTACCTACGCACGCACATGTAATCGAAATGTAACTGTTAAATATGAACGGGAGACAGTAAAAATATACTTTTATACCTATAATACTAGATAGACAAGAAATACACTTGCGCAAAAATACTTTGCTGAATCAAGGTAACCTTAACTTACGAACACTGCCTTGCCTTATACCATTAACTTTTTGGAAAAGTTCGCGTGTCCGGCGAGAAGCCCGTAGAACACCGTCAATGACTTAAAGCAATAATGGCACATTTTTTGAAGCCGCCCCCAATTTTTCAAATTTTTTTTGGGGAAATTTTTTTAATTTTTTTGCCCAGTTACGTTGGTATGTTTGTCTAGGAAACCATACCTGCGAACGAGAATGGCTAAAAATGCGTATTTATCACAAAATCAGGCGATTTGTAATTATAATTGGGAGCCGATTGGACTTAACGGCAGAGCTGGAAACCTACGTTTATTTCGTCCATGATGAAATAGTGCCACCTCGAGAAAATACCTTTAACTTGACTTGCCTGAACTATGAAAACAACTATGGATGAGCGTAGACACGTACATGGCGCTATTTCCCGCTATTTCAGATTGGAAGGCCCGTTTCGCAGGCAGCCGTTGAATATTATCGGGGATCCCGTATAATTATTCTTAGTAACAAAATCTCTTGGTTTGTGACACAGAGACACTTTTCGAGCTTAACCATTTCACAGGTATAGTTTACTAAGCCAGTTACCAATGCAACCGTGTAAATCTCAAAATTTTTGAAAAATTGGGGGCGCTCTTCACAAAAATGTGCTAATATTGGCTTTAAAATCAGTCACCTCCTGCATTCCATTCATACATCCCGCCTATCTGCAATACCAACGCTTTTCAACCCCAGCTGGGCTTACCTGGCTATCAATGAAAATGCATATTTCTAATTCGCCTGCCGCTCACCGTAATAAAATAGTTTCTATGTGCGCTCTTCTAGCTGTAACAAAACATATATAAATGATACACTCATATCATATGGGGAGCCGGGATGCTTCGACGGCTGGATCCAGCCCACTGCACTTATATGCTACGCACGTCAAGATTTTAAAGAACGGGAGGAGCAAGGGCCAGACGTTTGAAAATCTTGCAAAAACATCACCGACCGAGGCATAAACCTCTGAAATAGCAACTTGAGCTTGATGCGAGGATGAGAAAATACATTTTCTCGCCTAAGCCGAAACCAACGGACACTGAAGCACAATGTTATGACAAAACGTGTTTAGACTTCGCCATTAAAAGGGGAAAATCCCACCTGCAGTGAAAGCGTAGCAAGACATAAGTGTCAAAATATCAGGTATGTTGGAAAACGTAAGGCCCAAAATCAATACTATATAAAAAAATACGTATATCCTTGCTTAGGGAACTCATAAACATGGGAGTCCGGCATTAATAAAACAAGGAGGACCACAGTCACTTATTATCAGCGGAATGGCAGCAGAAGAATATGCTAAATAATTCCCAGTGGATCATAGTATAGCATACGAACCGTAAACTGATAAGACGACAATATCAATCCGTATCTGAAAAGAACTTCCCATACACTGCTTGTGTAATTTGCTATGAAAAACACAATGTAAATAGGGTGACAAAACCTTGATGGCTCAAACAGTACTCATTAATGGAAATTCAGAAACAAGACATAACAATATAATATGTACGAAAATATAACTAGACTATATTAAAAACAGATCAGACTTCCTACAGGCATTAGCACAACTATATGCAATAAAAGCTAAAAAGATCAATCTTGCACAGATCGGTCGATGGAGGAAAAAATATAGTAATTCCAGGAGGTCAATGGCAAAACCTATATGTAAAAAGTGGGCCCCCAATGCTATTAAAAACTCATATGGCATTTTGGTCAAATCGGGATTCTAGATGAATTTCATGCCAAGTATGATAGTAAATATATGGGCACTTTATTTCAGAAATTGGAGTAAATATTACCTAAATATATTTAAAAGGAAAACCTTTCTTGTGCATGGCATCATTCGCAAATGATTTAGTTTTTGGTTTTATGGTCTCTCGAAAATGTAACTATGAGGTTTTGTCGGAACCGTTTGTACACATGTGTGGTTTTGCTTTTTAAGGTCAAATGCACAATGAGGTTTTTCACGCCCAGCGACGCGATAGACGTCATTCATCTCGATGAAAGAAACAGAATGATTCCCGCATGAGAAGCAAATTCCGGGTCTATAAACCCGCTAGCCATTAACCGTTTTTAGAACGTTAAAAAACGTACAATTTGGAAAGAAAAACGTTTTGAAAATGTCGTTTTAAAAAAAAACGTATTTGTGTGAGTTTAGTCGTTTTTATAAACGATTCCTTAAAACGTTTATAAAACGTTATTTTTAACGATTAAAAATCTTTCACCATATGTAGAATGTGCAAAACGTTTCAAAAACGTTATTATAACGTTCTTTATACGTGCTGGGGAGGGTTCTTTTACGGTTTGCTAAACGTCCAGTTAAAACATTTTAAAAACACGTTTTTCTACGTGTTAAAAAAACGCGTATGCGGTTTGGTTGTTGTACTGACGGTTTGAAATCGTTTATAAAAACGTTTTTTAAACGGTGTGGGAGGGTTCTTTTCACGGTTTGCTGAAGTTTCAGAAAACATTTAAAAAAAGGCTTTGTCTACGTTACAAAAGGTATGTGGGTATTGGGCGGGACGTTTCGACAACCCTTTATAAGAAACCATTTACACGCTCGTAAGGTCGTTTTCATAGTTTTAAGACGTTGTCTTAAATTAACATTGCTATTTTAAAACTGTTAACCATTTCTAGCCCAAAAAAGAAGCGCTGGTTTGTTTGTTCTGCCAAATTAACCCAGATACCTCAATTACTTACTACTAATTGCACCCAGACCGTCAAAAAATCACTTAAAACGGTTTCTTGTGTTGATACTGCTGATACAATTTTCTTTTATTTTATTCTATAAGTCCATTTCTTTTTATTAGGTCCATTCCAATTTAATACAGTATTTCTGTGAATTGATCCAGTCTTTCAGTTTGTTTCACATCAGCTTTCCATTCTAGTGTCTCATGTATTTCTCCATTTCATCGTCTGAAGCTTCATTATCTGGGAACTTTCCTGTGATCAAAAAATTAAAAATTAAAATACGCACAACGGACGCGTTAAGGTTAGAATAAATAATTATATAACTTTTGAGATACTTTGTAATATACACATTCAAAACTGAAGCAATCTGTCTCGCGCATAGCGTGTTATGAAGCGTTTTAGAACAACCAGATTACTGTGGATCGTCATGCGTTCTCCAATCGGCGAAATCGAACTATTTGGCGAAATTGAGTTTTATGCCTATAATGACAATATATCAAGAGCTCTTTTCGTATACCAATATTGAGCAAAATAACATCATGAAGTTGAAGTTATGAAGCGTAATTTATTTACACACAGATCAATATCATTCAGATTATTTTAATTTATTGAAAATAAAAAGTTTATTTTAAAACACATGTGTATGGCGATTGTTAGAATTAAAATGAGTTTCGTCCGAGGGACTTGTAACATTATGCAAGTTTAAAAAATCAAGGAATTTAGTAGTAAGCTAAGCTAAAACTTTCTGTTTGATAAAATGGTGACTTTGATCATTTACTCTGCAAAAAGTATGAAAATATATACCCGCCAGAAAAAAAAAAAGATAAAATCACACATCATCCAACTTATATTACGTAGACAATAAATTTTGGATGCTTTGACTAAGCCCTTTTTTGATTCGATGCAAACTAACAGTAACGTCCGGCTCTACATAATTTCTTTTAAACTCTAAAAGTACTATTAAAAGGCTAGACAATGAGGCCGTATTTGGACTGTAATTGGAAATAAGCAAAAAGTAAAGTGTGTATGTTAGTGAAATTTTGGAGAAATTTAATGAGTATCAACTTTATTGTACACTTTGTAACTAAGTGTTAAGGAAAAACAAAGGATAATCGTTGGAAAATGTGTAAAAATGAAACATTTCAATGCAACATGACAAATCATTTTTCTATTTTTTTTTCCTTTCAAAAATTAAGTTAAATTTAATATAGTTCTAAAATTTACTAAACTTTGTATCCGAAATGTGCACTTTTGGTTGATTCGTCGTTTTTTAGATTCGTGGACGATATAACATACAGAGATATGCACTTTTTTGTGGAACCCTGTATTTTGTTCTAAGAGCTAAACAGATTCATCATGTTGGAATTTTAAAAATTACATTTTCTCTTTGCATTTTCGACGTAAACTAATATGCAATTTTTGATTGATGATGAGCGAAAAGGGTATGGCTTCCATTGTTTCACCCAGATACCACCATAAAATAAAGAATTATGTTGCAAACACAAGGTGTAAAGAAGGAGCGTCAATGCGATTGTCTATAAGGCCTTCTTTAAATGTTTTGTCAAAAATCTCAGCAACAACTCACACTGCTAATTGTTCCTATACAACAATCAGATTCAATTGAGACTCTCGTCTAATTGCATATGCTGCATTTGGATGAGCCAGATAAATATGACACCAAGAAATAACTAACATCTTGAAGAATACCGGTTTTCATCAGCTATGTTGTTGGTCCGACACATATATCAGGTCATTAACTATGATTTGGTCAGTTTCGTTCGAGATGATGGCTGATTCGTGAAGCAATTTGAGGGTGATAATTTACACTATTCTGATCACTTTGTTGTACCTTGTACCAATTCAATGTGAAAACAAAAAAAACCTCCCCCATTGATGAAAGTATACAACTACCGTGACTATGGGAAGATGATCAGACTATCTAACTTCGCGGCTTGCTGATGAGGCTTGCCCATTTCCCTGACAGTGGAGGATCCTAATTTCGTGTTGAATTCATATGAGACTTTGACATCCTCGGTGCTCGATGAGGTTTGTCCCCTAATCACAAAAACTCGCACCGTAAGATCTAAACTGCCATGGTACAGTGACACAATTCTGAAGGCTAGGCGGGGACCCGGCAGGGCCTTAGGCGTACGTAAGGGGAAAAAGAATCGTACAGAAGCTGACGAAACTGCATTTAGAAACTCAAAAGGACCTTGTTTCTAGGTAATAACTAGTGCAAAAATTGAGAGTACTTTACAAACAATGTACAAATGTACCGTGTGAAGATATGATGTACAAATCAATTTGCCTTATAATAGGTCTCCAATCTAAGCTCCCTGACTGGGTTCTTACCCAAGTTCTTTCAGATAGGTTTTTGTCCTTTTCATTGAGAAGGTTTGAAAAAAATTAGAAACAATGTAATCCTGTTACAAGGCAAGTGTGTGAGAAGGATACGCATTTCTGTCAGGCAACGTGCAGTCAAGTAGTGTACTTTTGAACAACTTACGGGTGATGATGTTAGAAATATTATTATGAAGTTCTCTAGTAAATATTGCTCATTAGACTCTCTAGCGTCTTGGTTAGTCAAGGAAAAACCTACACATGTTGCTGACGATTATACTAGAATTGTGAAAATCATCACTTGCAGCTGGCTCATTTCCATCAAGGCTTAAGCGTTCGTAATAAATCCAGTTATCAAGAAGCCCACCATTGATCAGAATTCCCTGAAAAGTTATCGACCTGTGGCGAATATAACATTTCCTGTCCAAAATCGTTGGAAGAAGGCTGTGGATGTCATGATTAAAATATGTTGAGAGCAACCACCTTGGGTGAAATGGAAACGTATCAATCTGCCTCTCAGGAGACACCACAGCACTGAGACCGCACCTCTCAGGGTGAAAAATGCTTGTGCTGAAGTCCTCTTGAGGTGGCAAGCTGGTTTTGCTGTATTACTTGACATGTCAGCAGCGTTTGACACGGTTGATTCACCACAGTTGCCTGCAAAGGACGTCAAATATAGGTTCGGTTATAGGGGGTACTGTAAATCGCTGGTTCGCATCTTATTAAAGTGATAGAACTACCTAAGGTTCATGTCAAGAACGTTTTCAGAGATCATACATTGAAATATTCACTTCCTCAGGGTTCCATTATTGGCCCATTGGGGTTAACTCTTATACACTACACCTTTGGAGATAGCAACGTAATGAATGGTATCAAATTTCATGTCGATGCTGATGAGAAGACAGCTCTTTCTGAGTTTGACCCAAGAGGTACAGGGTGACTCCCAACGTGTCCTTACCTGCTGGCTTCCTGTATCTCTGAAATAATGATGGATGATTCTAACACTCTGCCAATGGAATCAAGGAAAACTGAGATTTATCGTTTGCAGTTACATCGCATTCTACCACGGCTCACTGATCTCGAGCTCAGACTTGGCAATTGTGCATTCATCCATCATCTAATGTAAGATCTGGGTATTTTCTTTGATGCTTGCAATGAACATGTCAGATAAGTCAGTTCCCTTTGTAAATCCATCAATTTTCATTAAGGAACTTTGGAGGAGGTTGCCCCGCTTTATCAACCCAAGCGGCTTGCCACAATGCAGTTAAGGGTTGGTCGTGCACGTCTGAGTTATGGTAAATCTTGTTGTTGGGTGCACCGGTGAATGTGACTAAAGAAGTTTGCAGCGCCCTCCAAAACAAAGCTGCGCGCGTAATATTTAGATGTAATCCGGGACCAGCCCTTACTGGCTGGTTAAGGAATTGCATGGTTGCCTGTTAAAGAACGTATTAGGTTATAAGATTATGTTATAGTCTTATAAGTGTTCAATGAAAAACAAGCTCCTTCTTACTTGGGTGATCTTGTTTCTAGACAGAGAAAACAATCCTCTTGACACGGGACGCAGGACTCCGTTCACTTGATGACACTCGTCTTCCATGCTGAGCTACTTATAAAAGGCGGGTGATCCTCCTTTGCTGTCGCGCTCCGCGCGTGTGGAATAACATGCCTAAGGAGATTCGTGAGGCTGGGTCTGTGTCCCTGTTTCACCAAGCGCATTTTGAAACATCCTTCTTCCATCTTGAGTTTGTTTTGTGTTTTTGATGCTTTTGCCTTTAATTTTATATATTTTTTCTTTGTAAAGCGCTGCGTTCTTAGTAGAGCGCTTATAATGCTTTGTATAGATGATAGATAGATATGGCAATGTCACGTCGGGGCAGACCACTTGTCAGCACTGTAACTACACACACTGTACAAAGTATTACAAAAACAGCCGGAAAAGATTTCAAAAATCAACAAAATTGAATTCAATTGTACCATCGGTTCTTAACCCCATATGACGCACTGATGCCAAAGTTGTGTTTTTTCAAACAGGTTATTGCCCGGAATCCAGAGTGCGAAGACACTTGATTTGATTCCATGTTCCTAATATGGCGGATTAAACGAGCTTGCGATCGATAACTTGGCCGATTGCATGTATACTTGGATATATGAGTCAATTTTCGAAAATCTTTAACGTTTAAATTACAATGTTTCACACTACGAACGTGTAGGCATAATAAAAATCCTTTTAACCGGGTTTCTTTCAGAAAATCCCCCTGAGTGCTAGTGCTTGTCCTCGTTTCTTTCTCATTCGCAATCTTTATAACCCTAAAGCGCATCTGGAAAGAAAACACGTATATAATAGCATTTATGCACAGGTCAATAGAATCCAACGCTGCCAATAGCTGTTGACTTATTCGCCATTTTGGTTAGAACAGAGACGTAGATAGTCCAAACTATTCCTATAATTTTCTTTCTATGAAGAGTAAACCAACAATTTTGAAACACAGCTTTACAAACATTGGGATCAACTTTTCTTATTTGTTTAACCCTTAACCCCTGTAACAAACCAAAATTGACTTTTCCATCATTTTTAACAAGTTTTTTAAAAAAAATACACATAAGAATAACCCCATATTCCGAAACATAAGTCACATGTGCTATAAACTAGTACATTGTTGGAATCCTTGTAACCAGTAGAGACATCATGGCGCTCTTTTCAACACAATCGGAACATTTTAAAAATTTTACCCCTATGTAACCTTGAATCCCAAGCTTGGGCCATTAAGAGGGTGTGGTAGTGCTTCCATCAATTTTGTTATCAATGTATAAAGTACTTGTCTACTAAATTCACAATTTTATATCCAATTGCATCAGTTACAAAGATCTGTGCACTACAAGCCCCCCACTATTTTAAAATGTACACGATGTTCATTTCATGTCTTTGATTAAATCACATGGATTACGTTTGTCCTATGGCGGTCGTAGTTCTGGTGTGATTGTGACCAAACAAAACAACTAACACTGCACTTTTGGCGAGATTAAAATAGTCTACACAACCTTATTTTGTGTTTATTCAAGTATTGCCGCCCTTCTATTTGTAAAGGATCGCTAATTTCCCTAAGTTTTAAGGCATATATAATAAATTAATGTTTCAAAATGTTCACTATAGAGACGTATTCCCAGGAATGCTGATTAGTTTTAATGATGTTTAAAGTATTAATTACACTGTGAATCCCATTTATACTGAACAGAGGGAGCGAAAATAATTACCAGCGAATATGACGTGATATACCAGTCTGAGAAACCTACAAAACGGAATATAATACGCTAGTACGAGCTTGAGATCGAATATCGTTAAACTTGTTATGATGAGTTGGGCGTGTTTGCAAAAACCCTTTCATTCATCTTCTGAATTTTCAGAATCCGTTGGTCTGATTTTCTTAATGGAGGATAGGTATTTCTTCCTTGATCCTGCCCTGTTTCAGCTCCGACATGAATTCTTCTGATAGTTTTTCCAAAAGCTTTCACTTTCGTATCTGTTCTGACGGTTGATTTTGATGCCATTATGCGGAGGACACAGTTAAACCTGGAACGAATTATAAATTGTACATTGTAAAACATTACAACGAAACGTAAGGAACTACTGTTAAGGCAACAAACGCCTATTTAAAATGCTGTACATACTGGTTATTTTTTCACAAATCCAATTGTGACTCAACAAAAAAGGGAATTTTTTTGTGTATCCCCCCTGACTAATGCAGCACAGTAGGCCTTAGCAGAAAACAATCACACTTATTTTCGGCAGTTTACCGCAGTCTTGCTCCCCAGGAATTTTAATCCCCATGATTTAATCCTTTCGTTGTTTTTATCATCATAGCACAAATTCATAAAGAACTGAATTTTACAAATCATTTTTATTTTATAATAGCCATGAAAATAAGAACAACCCATCAGTTATAAAAGTTTCAAGATTACAGAGGAAACTGTGCCAAACAACTTCTACTATAAGCGTTAACTTAGTGCGAATCTTTCTTGTACTCTACAGGGGGTGAAACGCATTCAAAAAACCATTCGTCCGTGCTGGGCGCTAATTTTGAATATTGCAACGGAATAATTATAAAGTTTGGTGCTTGTATATACACACATCATTTCAATTCGATACAAACATCCGCCAAATATCATTGTTGGATGTTGGGTGCTATTTGGGTGGTTAAAATTTTGGTCCTACCCTCATGGTCACACCCGAATGAAATGACCCATCAGTCCTTCTTTGATTTACATAAACCGCCTCAATAAATAAATCTTTTTCACCGAAGCGCCCGCATTGCATTATGAGAAAAAGAGTATCTGAGCACAATGATCAGGTACACTATTTTTACAACCTGGCCACCTCTACACATACATTAATTTGAATCACTACCGATTATGTATATGCAAAGTCGGCACCCAGTATTGGGAAGAAGCGGAGGCAGCCATTGCTTTCCTATGTTGGTACTCTAGTTTTCTTTGTGGTCGGCAAAACATGCAGACGGTGAATTTCCTAAAGATTACTAACGTTTTGACCTCTCTATCTATATAGAAAACCTCTTTGGGTACTCTACCATTTTGTTCCAGCGCTTACAACACTGAATTTGAGCTGTAGCAACACATGTACTTAACAATCTCATACTAAATGCGATTGGAATTATGCCCGTAACGTCGGCATAAACACCATAAATCACATAGCAGGGGTCATCGACCTGGGCGCACTCCAAATACGCTGTATGAAATCAAATTGGTTTGGACACATATTATATTTGATTAAAGCCAAGAACCGGTGGAGCAATTCTACAGTTTCCAATGCTATAGTAGGGCCTACCGTTTGTGTCTAACTTCAACTTGTTGGGGAAAATTTTAATATATATAACTCAACTGCTACTGACGTTTGTGCATTTTATGTAATTTAATTTATGGTTTGATGTGTACACACACCCCGATTTCGGCTTTCAAATATATGTTTTACTCTCTGCATGTAACATTGAAGTTTTTCCTCAACATATCTTTATTATTAATCAGTCCAGGAAGCCAGAGATAATAAATCGTGCGCTCCAAAAATACGACTACTTTGTTGATTACAATGCGACAGAATTACTCTGAAAAGAAAAGTTGCTGTATGATCTCAGCAGTCTCAATCAAAAATATGTAGACTCAGAGTAGTTCTTCTGCTTTAGCTTTTTTTTAAAGTAGGTTCATTGCCTCAGAACTTTTATCTGGAACGACAACTCTAATTTTAAATTTTTTTAAAACATGACTACATGAGATTAAACCTTTTTTAGAACCACAACGTTACCATACTATAAAGCGACACGACACGTAACGACGGTACGTGAGTGGGTGTTTCTGTTGCAATACTGGCTCTATGGACGGGTTAAATTAATTCTGTAACTTCAATGATTTTTTAAATTTGTACTTACCTGTTGGTGTCAAGGTATAATCTCCAACCTTAATTTCCAGGACCATGTCGAAATTGAAAAACCGAAATGAAAGCCACACGCTGTACTTACTTTCGATCGTAGGTTCAAATTCTAAATGCTGATTTGGAAAAAGAATTCGGTTATCTATTTCATTCCGTGACGAAATACGACTCCGTCGTATACTATCCTCGTATGTGGTGAACTGCGGTTTCATATCTGTACCTTTTGTACTGCATGCCTATACAATGCGAATTGTGTTGTTGTTTTGATGACGAAATAATAACTTTCGTAGTGGACAACGACCTACGATGCAAATTATACCGAACGATGACAATAACGACTAGCGGCACTGCGGCAGGAGCGGGCGCGGTGGTGATTACGATGACGACGATAATGAATAAAGAGTGAAATGTTACATTGAAAAATTCTCGAAAAATAGGCGTTCGGAGAAACGTTTTAAAAAACGTGTTATAAACGTTGAATATTAAATTTAACAATGAAGAAGGCAAACGGTTGAAAAAACGTTTGTGTAACGTTCAGCAAAAGTATTCCCCAAGTTCGGTTACTCGGGATTGTTTTTCGGAGCCGTTTTAAAACGTTTTTAAAACGTTTCAAAACGCAAAACCATTTTCACAAAAACATTCGCAACGTTTAAAAAATACGTTTTGTGTTTCCTGGGAACAATGAGTGACACATTGAATTTTAAAGACCCCACACTCCGTGAGGACATTGCTTTTGAATGCATAAACACACACACAATGATAATAGAATACAGAGATAACTAAAACCAAACTACGTACATCTTAATTCCACATCACATCAATGAAACTATAAGGCACACATAGGCCTATAACTAGCAATACAGCTGTCGTCCAGACAACTCCGCAAAATGTGTACATCTACCAGACTAAGATGCCCGATAGCAGGCGAGTCGGGTTGGAAAACGTCACCATTGGTCGGCACGTCCGGGTCGCTATTTCGACCACCAGCCAACGTTAATATGACGTTGTTTTACTAACCAAAACCCGATGGTTGTTTTTGACATGATACCGACGTTAAAGTGACGTTGCATCCACTACAAATTGACGGTGCCATACAGCTCGGAACACGAGGGGCCAACGTTGTGCAAACGCTGGAAGTTGGTCGTCATAGGGGCCAACGTCGGCAATGGTCGGCACGGTCGCGGTCGGCAAAGAGGCAACGTCTAGCCAACGAAGGGTGATGTCGAAATGATCATGAAAGTACCTTTAATGGGTTGACAGATGGGTGGCAAAGCAACGTTGGCCCAAAAACGTAGATTACGACGAGAATTATGGAATGTGAACTTAGAAGTTGTCATGGAAAATGAAAATAATTTTGATGAGTTGGGCGTAGTTGCAAAAACCCTGTAATTCATCTTCTGTTTCAGAATCCGTTGTCTGATTTTCTTAATGGAGGATAGGTATTTCTTCATTGTTCACTGCCGTTTCATCTCCGACAGGAATTCTTCTGATAGTTCAAAAAGCTTCATTCATATCTCTGTTCTGACGTGATTTTGATGCCATATGCGAGGAAACAGTAAACCTGGAACGCATTATAATTGTACATTGTAAAACATTACAGCGAAACTTATAGGAAAATACTGTTAAAGTAGCACAAAAGCCTATGTAAAATGTGTACTACTGTTATTTTTTCCAATCCAATTGTGACTCAAACAAAAAAGGGAATTTTGTACCTGAGCAATGCCAGCATGTAGGCCTTAGCAGAAACAAATCATCACTTATCGGCCGTTTACCAGTCTTGCTCCCAGAAATTTTAATCCCATGATTTTAATCCTTTTCGTTATGTTTTTATCATTCATGCACAAATTTCATAAAGAAGAATTTAAAATCAATTGTTATTTTATACCTGGAACTAAGGACCACCCATCCGTTATAAAGTTCAAGATTAACAGAGGAAACTGTGCAAAACAAACTTCTACTATAGCGTTAACTTAGTACGAATCTTCCTTGTACTCTATACAAGGGGGTGAAACGCATTCAAAACCCTCAACCAGTCGTTTCGCGTGCTGGGCGCTGACATTTTTGAATTTGCACGAATAAGTGATCAGTTTGGGGTGCGTGTAGACACCCTACTTCATTCGATACAAACACGCCGCCAAAATATCGTTGTTGGATGTTGGGTGGCTATTGGTGGTTAAATTTGTCCTCCCATCATGGTCACCAACGATGAATGAAGACACAATCATCGTCTTGATTTAATAAACCGCCTCAATGATACATCTTTTCATCACCTAAGCGCCGCATTGGCTTATGAGAAAAAGATATCTGAGCACAATGATCCAGGTACACTAGTTTTACACCTTGCCCTCTAAAACATACATAATTTTGTATCACTACCGATTAGTGATAGGCAAAGCGGCACCCACAGATGTGGAAGAAGCGGAGGCATCCGTTGCTTTTCTATTGGTGGTACTCTAGGTTTTCATTTTGTGGTCGGCAAAACCTGCGAGACGGTGAATTTCTAAAGAATTACGTAACGTTTTTGCCCCTCTCTATCTATATAGACACCCTGGGTACTCTATCTACCATTTTAGTTTTCCATCGCTTAACGCTGGAATTTGAGCTGTAGCACCACATTGTACTTAACACGACGCCACTAAATGCGATGGAATTATGCCCAATAACGTCGGCATAAACACCATAATCACATAGCAGGGGTCATAACCCTGGCCACTCAAATACGCGTACTGAACAAATGGGTGGACTACATATTATTTTGATTAAAGCCACATAACCGGTGGACAAGTCTACAAGTTTCCATGCTTATAGTAGGGCCCTCACCGTTTGTTTCTAACTTCAACTTGTTTGTGAATTTTAATATATATACTCAACTTCTATGAAGTTTTTGCATTAATGTAATTTATTATGGTTGGATTGTCACCGATTTCTCTTCACATATAAGGTTACTCTCTGCAATGTAACATTGGAAGTTTTTCCTCAACTGAATCTTTATTATTAATTCATCCTGGAAGCCAGATATATATCGTGCGCCTCAAATTCGACTATCTTTGTTGATTCAAATGTCGACGATTTACTCTCTGAAAGAAATGGCGTATGGATCTTCCTCGTCTAAATCAAAAGATGTAGACTAAGAGTAGTCTATGATTTAGATGTTTTAAAGTTTGGTCTATTGCGCAAGCAATTATCTGGAACGAAACTCTAATTTCAATTTTTTTTAAAATGAATATCATTAGTTAACCCGTTTTATACCACACAGTTACCCATACTGAGTAGTCGACACGAACACGTACGACGTGTACTGTGGTGGGTGTTTCTTCTGTTGCATTACAAAAAACGGCTTATGTACGGTGAAAGATTCTGGTAAATCAATGATTTTTTAAAATGTGTACTACCTTTGGTTTGTAAAGTTATAATAATTCCAACTTCACTTGTCAAACAGATCGAATTGAAAACCGCAATTAACGCCCACTCGTGTACTTGCGATGCGAGGTTCAATTCTAAATGGTCTGATCTTTTACAAATAATTCGGTTAGCGGTTCATCACGTGCAAATACGATCTCCGCAGTATACATCCTCGTATTGGTGACGGGTTCATATCTGATAACTTTTGTACGCATGCCTATACAAATGAGAATTGTGTTTGTTGTTTTGACGAAAATATATTTCGTAGTGGACAACAACGACTACGATGGCCTTATAAGACGACGATGACAACTACTCGGCACTGCGCAGACGGGGGCGCGGTGGTGAGTACGATTACCGGTAATGATAAAAGATATGTTAACAACATTGACAACCTTCTCGAAATAGGAGTCGGCGAAACGTTAAAAACGTATTATAAACGTTGATATTAAATTTTACAATGATGTAGGCAACGTTAAAAAACGTTTTTGTAACGTTCACAAAATAGCCCCAAAGTTCGGTTACCCGATTGTTTTCGGAAGCGTTTTAAACGTTTTTAAAACTTTTCAAAACGGCAAACACCAATTTCCAAACAATTATTGGAAACGTTTAAATACGTTTTGTGTTTCCTGGGACCCATAGTTACCATTGATTTAAAGAGACCCAGACCCCCACTTCCGTGAGGACCTATGCCTTTTGAATGCATAAAACACAATGATAAAGAATACCAGATATAAATAACCACACAGCCGTTTCATCTGAAATCCCCCTCCACATCAATAAACAGCACAACATAGGCCTATCCAAAACGTCCCTGCGTCAGACGACGGCCGTCAAATGTAGTGACATCTCCAGACTAAGAATGCCCATATATAAGGCTAGTCGGTGAACGTCATCCCTGGTCGGCAGTCGCGGTCGCTTATTCGACGCACCAGCCACGTTATACGTTGTTGGTACCCACCAAAACCCGATGGTTGTTTTTTGACCGATACGACGTTAAAGTGCGTTGGCATCCGCCGAACTACCAATTGAACGGTGCCATACAACGTCGGAACACGATGGGCCAACGTTTGCAGAAACGCTGGAAGTTGGTCTTCATATGGGGCCAACGTCGGCAATGGGCGGCACGGTCGCGGTCGGCCAGGCAACGTCTAGCCAACGTAAGGGGATTCGAACTGATCATGAAGTTACTTTAAAAATGGGTTGACAGATGTGTGGCAAAGCAACGTTGTCCCAACTAGGATACACGAGAAATAGGGGGGGAATGTGAACTTAAAGTTTTCATGGACAATGAAAATAATGTTTGCGCCCTTATTGTTAAATTTGATTAAATAAGTGTTGTTTGAAATTTTGGATCATAAAGGGTTCTAAAATTGATTATAACTTTGTTTGGGGATGTCGGCACTAAGACAACGTCACCCCAACGTTGCGCCCAACTTGCGCAATTAGTTGCGTGTCTGGACACCTCTCATTTTATCTTACGAGATTTTTAATTTTTGACCATTTCATCTTCTCCTGTGGTACAACAATTTCAGTTTTCTTATTTCGTGGTGGATTATTGCATTTTTGCAGAAAGTTGTTTTGCGACGGGCTTCGAAGAGAAGCATCTGCACAAGTAACGTTTTCACACAACACCTGTTGCAAACCATGAATAAATACTTTACTTTCAGGAATAGATTTCGTTTTAAACTTATTACTGGCGCACTCTGTATTCTTGCACTCAACTTCAAGTTGATGAACAGCGCAAACCTTCGGTATATGCCTTAAGCCGACTCAGATTTCCTGTGGAGGGCGCCCTCAATTTTCCAAAATAATGTTTTTTGCATGTAACTAGAGCTTGCCATATACTCTATACTATCCCTTGGTTAATTGCTAAGCTAAATCGAATTCCTTCTTTTAGACATCCAACCTTGTTATAAAATTCCGGAACTTTTTAACAACCCGTATCCTATTGGAAATACTACCTAAATGTTGAACTGCACAAAACGAAATCCGATTCATCTCAAGTTTCGAAATTGTGCATTTAGTTACTACCTTTCGTTCGAGTTACTCAATTGGTCTTATTACACAAAATAATATTTCGAATCTCTGAGTCAGACTTTAATTATATTCATGGAAGGAATAATTCCTTTAAATTGAAACAGAATACACCTGCCGCAAATTTTGATAATACTTGGCACAATTTTAAACAGCAAAGCAATTACTAATTCTTGACTCGACACAGGTCCCCGACTATAAGCCAACGTTGGCGCAACCGATTTCTGACGGTGGACTCCGTTTCTGCCACGTCAAACTGTGTACTTTGGACCCACGATGGCCCACTGGCCAATGACTTTGGTCATACGTCTTTTTGCCAAACGTTGGTCAACGTCCGGGACTACTGTTGCGCCCACGTTGGCCCAACGTAGTCTTGCTATCTGGTGCTAGCTTCGTCCGGAGCCGGGAAAGCCTGTATTCTGGAGAAACATAATAAAACTTCCTCATATCTGCTCTCACAAAAAAAAAAAAAAAAAAACAAACAACAACAACAGAGGATTCCCATTCCTCGCTTATTAACTGAATCTCAGAGTTACTAAAAGAAACAACCCCTCACCTTTCCTCGATTAGAAATGCGTCCGCGGCTGCAATGATGTGGCCATCAAACAACCACATCAGGTAACGTACAATGCGTATCATTAACCTGTGCCATACCGCTCATACCATAGCTCTTAATATAATCTAGTGGTCGAGAAAACCGCGGAATTACAACTCTTACACATAGTTTCACAACTAAGACCCCAGGCTCACACGATTGCTCAAATCCTCAACATCGCGGATTACCCAGCGGAATTACACCCCAACCCGGTTCTCATGTTTGCATGAGGCTGAACTATGGTGCAACCATTGCATCACCCAACAAAAGATCACAGGATTACCCCTATACTCCGTAATTCTCCCCATTTGCTGTACTTTGGCTGCAGACTACCATTCAACGATTCTGTAGTATAAATCCAGCGGAATAATAGCTCCGTACCCTGTCGAATCCTCGGTATCCCCCAGTGCTATACATGGTTCAAAACAACTAACTCATCGAGCTCATAAGTAATCCATTTGGAATTACACCCCTACCATGTCCACAGTTTTCGCCCAATGGATATGCATGGTTGCAGACAATCATACGATAACAGAAGTAAACTCAACGGAAATACAACTCACTTTTCACACCACATAGTCACAAGAATACGACCCAGAGCTAAAAACATTGCAGTCAAACACTACCATCTCCGGATTTAACCCATCGATTAACAAATCCTTACCCGTTCAGAAAAGATTTCTTTTCTCGCGTATATGCCCGTGGCCTATATATGTTTCGGGAACACCATTAACCCTCTCTGGGTTACATGGCAATTCCAATCCTCTACCCGCTCTCAGTACAAGCCCAGAGGACTAAGACAGGTTCATACAACCAGACCACAATCCCAGGAGTTATCACAGCCGAAATTACAACCCTTCCACTTGGTTACAGAATAACGTCTAGAGGCGACAAAAGGGTGCTTCAACCAAATAAATAGACCTCAGAAGTAACTCTGAAGAAAACTCCATACATATTCTGTTCGGTTCTTCACCTAACATGCTCAAAAGCCAAGAGGCTATAAAGAAAGATGTGGCACTCAGGGACCTGGATCACATCACCCTCACGGGTATCAAATTATGCCCAAAAATCTAAAAAAATGGTTGCGGTCAACCAATTACACTGTTCTTCATGTTCCCGATTCCTCATGCACAATAAAACTCCTAACTTTATACCACCACATAAACCGTGTTAACTTTATTACTTTGCGGTCACCAAATAATATCGAACAAATCTGACCTACGAATTATTGCTACCACTGACGATCACAAGTTGTGACACCAACAACGGAACCCCTGAAAATAATTTCTTTGGCGATTAAGGGAATGTGAAGTGGCTACTGCGGTTTAGTCATTCAACGAAAAACTTACATGGATAAATCATTTTAAACTCATTAACTATCCTGCTCAAATACCAGCGACTACAATGGTGCAGTCACCCAATCAAACTGGAATAAAGTCTTTAGCATTGTTAGATTACTGCAGAATACCGTGGCAAACAGGTACCGAACAATCAAAATTGTTATCGACATTCTTATATAAAATATCCACAAACGACCCTCAATCGCTTAACAACCCTGCCTGGTTAGTGGAAATGTCCCCACCGAAACTGAAACAAAAACCCGTCTACCTCCTTTTGCGGCTATGTCTGATATTCCTCATGGACGTTCGGAGAATAGGTCATCAGACTACCAAAATAGCGGTCAAATCAGCTTAAAATAAAACTTATGCCCCGGTGGCTATTATGATTACAGTCCAGAAATAAAAAAAACCAACCCAGATAAACGGCATTAAAATCGATCAAGACCCCAACCAGGATCCGAACTGTTCAGAGAAACGCCAAACGTTAAGTTATCGAGTCATGCACTATACTTACACTACATTTATACGTCATCATTCCATTACCACCCCGCCGCGAGGGGGTCGAAGGGGGTAATTGACCCCGTGCCCGGGGTCCTAGGTCCCGGGTTCCTTTGGGCTCGTAAAAAATCAAAGTTCGCCCTTGTGGTTGGACAAAAGTCGGAGGAGAGAAGGAAGAGAGGGATGGAGGAGAAGAGGGAGGAGAGCGATCTAGCAAGATGGCATGGCGGCTAAGGGGCCCGTTTCCCCCTCCTTACGACATTTAAAAAAAATACTAATTTAGTGCGGGCCTCTCTTGGTTTGGAGAATTACACAACAATTAGATTTTGTTTTATAAATGTTGGTTCTGAATTTTAGTGGACTTCTTAACCATTTCAAATTGGTTTCTACAACTATACCTGAGAATTGTTTTGTAAAGTGAACCTTCCAAGTGGGTTCCGCACTTCGTGCCGCACTCCCCCCAGCCGCTTCATATATGAACTCTCCATTAACACTTATAATATTATTTTTGAGAACAAATCTAACAACTCAGCTATATTTTTACTTTTTTAACAAAACCGTTTATCATACCGTAGTATCCCTAATGTTTTCATCTGTGAACTTTTAAGAAAACATGATTTCAACACACTGATTTTGGTAGTTGGGGTTTTCAACAACATTAACCAAAAAAGTGAGTTCGTAGGGGTGGGGAATTGGTTTTCGGGAGTCCAAGTTATAACAGGGGGTCAAATTTTGAAATTGATTGATCCATCATGTTGAAAGTATACCAAGTTTCATCGATTTACTCATAAGGATTCCAAAAAGGTATAGTTTGTACTATCTGGTGCAAATTAATAGATGGAGCTCAAGATAGAATAAGGAATCTTTTGAGTGTCTTAAATACTTACTTACTGAAGTAGGGGAAACAAGGTCAGCCCCATTAATGCAATGGACGTTTACCTTTGGTGCCCCCTACATTGGAACTAAGCATTTAAGACAGTCAAAACTATTCCTGATTTTTTATCTATGGCTCCATCTAAATTTGCACCATTTTTTATCCCAAATCGGAAGTAGTAGTAAGAAGTTTAACATTGTTGACCCCTGTACAACTGAAAATGATCGTTTTTATTGATTTTTGCTGTTTTTAGCTCTATACTCCAAAAATTGCGGCCACAGATATACAAAAAACTATACTTTTGGAAATCCTTATGATTTTAACCATTAACTTGGTATCTTTTCAACATGATTGGATCAATTTCAAAATTTGACGCCCCCTGTGTTATTGACCTTTGACTCTCGAAACCAATTTCCCCAATCACTACGATAACTCACTTGTGTGTGTGTACACATGTCTGTCCCCTTTACCTACCAAAATCATTGAAATCGGCTTCTTTAAAGTTTTTTCCAGAGTGTAGAAGAGGTTTATTTTGGTTACTACCCCATCATCATGATCATTAAAAAGTGAAACACTTACAAATTTCTTTTGTTTTCTATCAAATTTTCATGAGAAGAAAATGTGTTTGGAAAGTTGACCATGGCAAGCTTTCGCGCTTCGCACGGGAGGGGACACCCCCTCCCGCACCACCCCTGTGCCGTCTCCATAAACACAATTAAAACACAATATGAGTAATGGCAAACAAAACCACCCATATCGTTGCATCGACAAATCCATTAGGCAGCTCCCACACCCAGCGATGGCCGCTTCGCAGCCACTCTAACTTAATAATCTCTCTCCCCTCCCCATGGTGGTTCTGGTAAACGAATTGTAAAAGGACCCGTAACTCCAAGGTTCCCTCGGCGCCCGGCCAATTCTCTCGGCGCCCTGACAGTCTTAAATAAACAATATTATTTAATTCTTAAACTTCAACTTCAACTTCAAAGCTCATGTCCAGAGGACACACATGATAAATATAAAAAACGGTATAGACTAGAATGATTAATACGAGGGCACGCTGTGAAGAACAAATATTTTCTTCATATGATGGAAAGATAAATTGAAACTATTAAATGCTCTTTATCTCTCTTCCACGTTAAAAATCGACAATGAAACGCTTTCCAGAATCCCGTACAAAAAACAAAAAGAAACTACATCTATGCCAGGATAAAAAACAATCATTAAATGGTTAAACTGTTAGACTGTAAAAGAACTGTAGTTTATTTCTCTATTCTTCTTCAGCCACCCTCTACATTGCTGCTCATTCTGGTCTCTCGTAAAGTGCTATACATTGTCTATTTCCAATTAGAGATGAAAAATTACGATTAGAATGATAACATACACTTGGGTACTTGGTGCAATTCAAGATGAAATAAATTCCACCCTATACGGAACTAATCATGAAAAACAATCAACTGTAAAACCACAATCATGCAGGTCTCCAGCATTGCCTACCGAATAAAAGAGTAGCTCATCGAACAGATCAGGCATATCGATGGGCCCTATAAGAAAACCAATAACTTGAGATATAATATTGAGTTGACCTAAACAATGATAGAGAACATCTCATAGGTGTAATGAACTTCCAACTGGATCAATACCGTCTGTTATACGAGACTGTCTGAAACATCAAAAATATTCAACTTGAATGCTGCAAAAAGACAAAATGGGACTGGGAAAAAACATTTTGTTTTTAATAATGTCATTAATATACGTCATAGAAAACTCAAACACCATCGCCATCGATCAGGTTATTGGACACATTCGCTCAAAACAATTCGAGCAAAACGGATGTGCGGCTCCATCACGATAATAACATCAAAATAAACACGCGAAATATGTGAAAAGTATTATCACCAAGCATCCCAAACCAGGGATTGTTATACTAAAAAATAAAATGAAACTCTACTGTAGGTGAAATACAGAACAGCTCTGATTATCTGAGAAACTATTATCGCATTAAAGTTACATAACGATACATACACCGCGTCACGGTTCGTATGAAAGCTGATCAATTAGTCGGGGACAGTTACGAGATCCGACGTGTCATTGCTCCGAAGGGTTTTTTCTCCGAACGGACATTACTCCGAACACACTTGTTCTATGGAAGCTCATAATTCCGTTTTGTTCCGAAGGGTCATTAGTCCAAAGTTTATTACTCCGAAAGGTCGTTTTTTCCCAAATTAAAGATCATTACTCCGTAAGGTTTTATCTCCGATCGACCGAAGGGTCATTGCTCCGAAAGATTTTTATTCCGAAGGGCTTTATTCCAAAAGAAAATAAGGGTCATTTAATCCGAAGTTATTTGATCGATCCGAAAGGTTTTGCTCCGAAAGGTTTTGCTCCGAAAGGTAGTTCTCCGAATTTTTGAAATATCGACCCTTTCTGAAATATCGACCTTCCTTTCGAAGTAAGTAAAAACCTTAATTTTTTATTTCATAGGATATTTACTTCCGACAGGTCATTACTCCCGAAAGGGGGCTTTTCTCGAATTTTTCGGAGTATCGACCTTCTCGGAATAAAAACCTTTCGGAAGTAAAAACCTATTTGTTTTATTTCATAGGTTTTTTGCTCATTACCCTGTGAAATGGTGGGTTTTTTGAAATGGTGTTTTGGTTTTGGTTGTTACGCGCGAAAACGGGCCTTATTTGGTGACCAAATATGTAATTTTACATAGTAAAATCACATTTTAGGTCTAACGTAACCACGGCTTGAAATATCGGGCGCCAAACTCAACAGTTTTGGGGTTGAAGCCATTATATCACGATTAAATTCGTTATAACTTAACACTTAAGTGCCCCAAGCTAAAAACTCCGTTAGTGCCCAGGGGGGTTCCTAGGGGACCCAAAACCCAGTAACACTTTCCCATGGGAGTTTGATCTGACACTAACACAAGTAAACTAGGGGTCACATTAGAACCACCATACCCCCATTAAAAATGAAAATCCGAACTTGACCTATGGACCGATGGCAATTGAAATTTCACTATCTAAAAAGGAGTGGTTCGCACATTTCCATACTCAGCAACTCCAATATAAGGTTTTGAACAAAATAAATTATATATACTCTTAGGAATAACCAATTAAATATAATCATTGCAAAATATAGCCAAAATTTATACCATCTGTATTTTTCTCAGAAACTCAAAATCACCTGGTTTCCCATGACTACACAGTTAAGAGGCCACGTCATACACAATTAAAATTGATGCTTTCAGCATATAAAAACGTTATTTGATTAAAGTATTATTAATTATTAATTAATTGCCTGCTAAGGTATATATCTAAGCAAAATAAATCCCAAAAGATTTAAATAATTTTTAATTGTAACATATCTTGATTTTTTTTTCCTTCCGTTAGTGCCCAGGGGTGGGGGGGTCCTAGGGACCCCAACCTAATTATTCTAATGAAGCCGGTGGTGGATTTTGAATTTTTTTTAGTATCAGGTGAAAGAAGCGTATTGATAAATCATATCAGACAATTAGCAAAAAACTCCTTGAAAAATTGATTTGCGTAACGAGGAAATCGCAAAAAAAAAAAAATCAAATGTTGGATATATTGGACCCCCCACCCCACCCCCGGGCACTTAAGTGTTAAATCGGGTTACCCCTTAACTTTAAAATGATTCTAAAAAATTCTGAAAACCGTTAAATGACCTATCGAAGTAAAAATCTATGAAATAAAAAAATTATGTTTTTACTCCGAAAGTTTATTCCGAAAGGTCATATTCCGAAAATTCGGAGAGGAACGACCTTTCGGAGCAATGACCCTTTTTAAGTTTCGGAAATAATGACCTTCGGACCAATTGCCGTTAGGATTAATTTACCCATCGGAGGAATAGACTTTCGGAGAGAAAAACACCTTGGGGTAAATCCCTTTCGAAATAAAGACCTGTGGAGTAATAAACCTTTCGAGAACAAAAACCGTTCGAACAAATGACAGTCGGAACATCGAACTGCACCAAATATCACCCTCATGTACCAAATTATGCAAACCCAAAACATGTCGTACAGTCGGGACCAGGATGTGAAACAAACACACCACCCACCGCATGGTAAACTTTTTCAACAGTATAACACAAATCAATTACATTAATCAAAATTTAAATACAGTAAACCATATTTGGACTTAATCAGAGAAACGGAAGAACTGGAATCGCAGTGATGATATCCTGCACCATAATCACAAAATCCATTTCAAAATTGGTCAGATTACTAGTAACTCGGTCAATAACAAGCCCTAAACTATAAGGTATAACCAAACACATGACTGATATTCGAGGTAAAGGAATACTAAAATACTAGAATAAATGTATATTGGATATATGCCAAATCCAATAGGAGCACACACGAGTCATGAAATATAATAAAGGACAAACGGCATCGGAGCATAATAAAGTTAGCGTGTGAGCGAGAAGAAGGCCGTTAGAACACCGTCAATGAATTAAAGGAAATATGTCAAGATTTTTGTCAGCTCCAGTTTGCTTAATTCATAAAATATATGTAACAGACATCACGAATTCCGAAAAAATTATTAAATTGATTGTAAAATTAACCAAAAATAGAGGCATTTAATTTTTTGCTTTTTTGAAAACGAAGAAAAAGGGCGGATTTTTCGCAATGCTTCATGATCAAAAAAGGCTCCCAATTGCTATCCTCGTGAGTCAAAGTGATGCCAAACATCGTGTTGGACTTCGAATGTTATTGCTGACACTGCGATAAGATTGATGGATTAAATGAAAAGTATTAATACAATTTGAAAATAAGTGACAGAATGACAATTTTGTTTTCATTCGTTGGTGTTTTACTTATTATTGATTATAAAAATCACATCGATCGCAGTTCACGGGGGCGGGGGGGGGTAGGACACGACCTGCTTCGATTTGGGCTTTGGGGATTTCCAAACGGTAAATTTGTGGAACTGCTACGTGCATTTTACTATGGTAGCCTGTGTATCAGTTTCATTACCAAAATCTACTCTTAAACCCTTAGTTCAAACATCTTAGTATATCATGCTAAATAAAGGATAATTATTGACTTCAAACTCGTCGGGGTTAGTGAATTAACACCGCTTGCAAAATAGTGTAATTTCCAATAAGGTCATTTAGAGTCAAAGATTCGTGCCCAGGCCTAGACTTTAGGCACGTCTGAGTGTAACCGTCCGATACCGCGTAATAGCGCCCTCCTACCGTTAACTTGAAGTCTTTGAAAGGGACTAGCACGAAGTCGCGCGGATGTTGATGCCGATTTGATTCAGGCTGTTGCTTTAGGATGGCATGTCCTACCCCCCACCCCCCCTGGCCAGTTCCTCGAATAGGAAAGTGGCAACACCGATATGATGGTCATCACTTTGGACGTCACCATTGCCTGCGATGTGGATTTGTCGGAACGTTTTCGGTAAGCTATTGGGCGGAAAATAAAAGGCAAAAATACTCAACAATGTGGACAATTTTAACTATTTGATTTATATGTAATCTACGTTACTTAGCTTTCCATCCATACCAAAATTTCCAAATATTCAGAATCATGACATATTCTTTAAAATCAGTCACGCTTCATGCATTCCATTCCTTACACCCGCCTATCTGCAATACCAACGCTTTTCAACCCCGGGCTTACTGTAATCAATAGAAAATGCAATAGTCCCAGGGGGGGGAGGGACTATACAATGAAAGACAGCAGGCAACAGGCAAAGAATTCAGTACCGTGCCATCATCTTACGAATCCGATAAGCCCCTCGGAAAACAGCGGAATATGGATGTGGTGGGGAGGGTTCGAAATTCATCCCGTCAACACTATTAGTGTGAGTGACATCGTCATTTCATGGATAGTTTTCGGAGATTATGAAGTACAGATTTCATAATAAAGGCAAAAATTAGACAAAGATATAAAACCAAAGTGCAATGAGGCTACAGTTGCTGAATAAAGTTAACATTAGGGACGAAGTTGAATAGCTACTTAAAAGACCGGCCAGAGAAGCCCTAGGTATGACAAAGTGGAGTAAAACGCAGTGTGCTGAGGATGAGAGAAAATAGCAAGTGAAACCATCATTAGGTAATTAGTAAGTTTGTATGTGTCCCGTGGGATTTTCGTGCCCAAATTGATTTTATTAGCTTACTTTGTCAATTTTTGGGTGCTGATCAAAAATTCTTAGGTGCCATTTTTTCAACCACGCCTTCAGTCGCAATTTTGGATTTCAAATGGCCGCCAATTTTTCAGTATTTGGTCCTATATCTCGGCTTAGGAACAACTTTAGAGGAGGTAAAATGGTGGCAAATACTATGTTTGTGATTCTAGGATTCCTTTAAAAGCAATCGTCTTACTTGTAATGATGTGGTTGGCTGACATCTTGAGGGGATTTCAAATGGCGCATTTTAAATTGTTATGTCCTATATCTTGGCGTGTGAGCAACGTGGAAGAGTTAAACTGGTGGCAATACCCCATGTTTGTGATACTAGGATTCCATTAACAGCACTGGCTTACTTGTATCTATTTAGCTTGCCGCCATCTCTTCAAAATGGCGCACACATCTAATACACTTGTTCTTAAAATCTTAGCATACGAATAAAGCCAGTCTAAAAATGGTGCATTACATGTACTATGGATGATAATTCAAAATCACTGCATGCCTATTATTTCAATGAGCAAAATCAGCCACCATGGAAGATTCAAAATGGCCGCCAATAGACAATTTTTATTTTGATTAAGGTCCCAGGAAATGAGGTAATAAACCTAGTCCAAATCTTTACGGGGCATGTCCACTCCTTAAAGGCCACAAAAAAGAATACACTACCAGGGACGGGACATCATGAGTGAAAAACTATTGATTTTCAGTCAGTGCCATGAACAGATCACACCCAGTCACCTGGAATTTTCTCATTACTCTCTGAAAAATCCATAATTTTACCCATGATCTTATCACCAAACCCAAATATTGAATGTTTATCAGTCCCTCCTTGTTAAATTGACACAAAACACATCAATTCTATTTGCATTTCATGGGGACCTTTAATATGTTATTGAAATGTAACCCCAAATATCAGTATATAAATTACAGATTCTACTCTTTTTTTAAAACACTATCCTTGAAATACCTGACTTTGATCTTGGATTGTATTTCAGTACAAGAAGATTATATTCACCATACTGCGTTATTCGAAAACTTTATTTGAGGTGAGGATTAATCACTAATATTTGGATGAAGAAAAAGAGAAGTGAATATCTATGTTATTCACCCTTTTAGAGACACAATAAACGATTTTGATCATGAAACTTGACTAAAAAGCGAAGAGGATGTTTTTTTGCATTCCATCACAAGAAAAAAATAGGCTATTGAAATTCATTAGAGGCTTACATGATTACATGGGTTACCCAGGTACTAGTCAGGATAGAACTTAAGTTCTTCATGCATGTGTAGAGAGTATACTCATCTATGGAGCCGAGACTTGGACCATTACCCCAAAGCTTGAGGGACAGGATCAATGGCTGTATATCAATCTTAGAAAGAGTATTAAATCAGCTGGAGAGATCATATTTCCAACAATTAGGTTAGGAGTATACCATCCATCAGGAAAACCCTTAAAAAGAGAACGTATCCAGTTTGCAGGTCAGTGCATGTGGAACAACTGACCAACCTATCTCTCACCTGGATTTCTGGACAACCACCTGGAGGAAAACCTAGCCGGGGCAGAGGAAACTTGTTATCCTGATGTTCATGCTAAGATATTGGATGATGCAAGTGAAGCAGCAACTATGAAGGATAAGACACACATGGTACAATGGTCTCAGCGTTCGACGTTCCGTCTACGGCCGACAGATGATGATGATGAGTCAGTCTAGCTTCTGGATTGTGACGTTGGTAATCAATAATTGTTTACTATAAAGTCCACTGCAGTTATCAGCAGCGCTGTTCTTGGCCAAATGTGCTGCATTTGCTGTTCTGTGACATACACCATATGCACAAAAAGTTTTCAAGAAAATTTAACATTGCTGTCTAGTCGAAACTATCCTCACGAAATTTCTTGAATCAAAACCATTGCATCACAGCTGAATCTAGAACTTTATCACCTACTCTTAGATATGCCAGCAAATGTTTCCTCCCTAGACCTACTAGACCTATATTTTTGCTTCCAACTGCTTGCACACAACGTATGTCAAATGTGCGCTCGCTTTTTCTTTTCCTGTGATAAAGTGAAGCTCGCTGGAAGGCTGTTGGTTGAAGACAAATCCATGAGGTCAAATAAAGACATCCGTGTCTGGCCGAAATATACATCTTATATGCCCTGATGGTCTCCGTCAATATTGGACGCATCAAGTACATGCATTTAATAGATCATGGAAAAGGGCTTTCCCAAAGTAATCTGTCAGTTGAGGCTTTGTTTCAATATGAGACAGCCGACTTTTCAGGGTACTAATTGATATAGCGAATACCCTGATTTAAAACTTGACCGGATCAATGCCAGCAGACCTTTTGCCATGTGTCTGAGCTTCCAGTGGGTTATCAATCTGTCGGAAGATATCACATCCTTCATACTCAGATACAATATTAAAGGATGCTTCGAACAAAGGTGTTGGCAAAATAAGGCAGTGTACCAATTGTTGGACCTTTTATTGATAACTCGAACAATTGCCATGGCGTCTATTAAGCACAAAATGTATTGGATCTCCAACCAGCTTGATGCCTCAGTCGGTGTTAAGTCTACTTGAGAGTCACTCGGTGGTTCCCTGTTAGACTCATCAATGACATGGACAAAAGTATCCTTTGTTAATTGGGATTAAAAGAAGACCATCTGATGAGGGAAGAGTGATCTGCGCTAACAGAAAATCTGATAAGTGTTCCAATGTGGTCCACGACAGATTTGGGAATGGAATACCTGACTTGTCACCATGAAATCACCGATTTAGAGCTTCCCAGTTCTTGGTCAGTGCCACTAAAATTCTTTATTTGGGCAAGAAAATTGGTAAAGTGAGCATATTTGTAGGAGTATCAGGAGCAAAGTAGGTATTTGCTTTGCTCCCCAAGGGCACTGAGGACCAAGCTCCCACTCTCCCTTTCTACTTGCTGGAATCAAAGTGCACGCTCTACTGTTTCATATAAAACTCAGGAGTTCTTTTGCCATATCTGCGGAAGGGGCCTTGACCAAGTTGCTAGGTCGGAATCTGATATCGGAAAGATTTACTCTTCAAAGACCACCCACATATTTCTTGTCTCTACGAAGCCTATTGGAGTTCGTGACATTTCAGGGATTATGGGATACAAAGTTTTTAGTGCAAAGTTGCTTCAAAGAGGGGTCATAGCAGCCATGATATTGGTTACCCTTGAGCAAGGGCAACTGCACTGCTGGCTATAGGACAGTATACTCTCTCTAAGTGTAAACACGTGAAAATTTCCCTCCCCAAACGAGTGAAAACTCTTGTAAACCACTCCAAAATGAGTGGTTTGTAATTAAAAGAGTATATTTCCACTCAAAAGAGTAAAAATCACTCAAAAAAGAGTGGTTTTACACTCGTTTGAGTACGTTAAACGGAAGGACAACAATTTTGAGGAGTGATTAAACGAAGGACAACACACGAAACTGAGTGGAAATCAACTCTTTTTGAGTGAATGTTCACTCTTTTTGAGTTGGAATTGACTCTTTTAAGTATAACACTCATTGGGAGTGGTTTAAAAAGATTCACTCTTTTAAGGAGTGATATTTCACTCGTTTACATTAGAGAGTATCAGTTGGAGGGTCTCCTTAACAAATCTGGTTTCCATGATGGTCACTTATGATAGTCGGAGAAATTTAATCTGACACTACTGGTTTGCAGTACTCGGAAAGAGGTTTTCAGTGAACGAAAGTTAGATCTAAAAGACCTTTGTAGTTCTCCCATAACTTTAACCCAATCTCTGTGTCCCGATTGCTCCACCCCTACGTATTCGTTTACTTATTTACCCATAAATTTTGAACATTTTAAATTTAATTATTGAAGTTTGATCAAACCAAGCTAAATAAGTGGCTTTAAATAAGTACTACTCGGAAGTATTCAATCAAATTTAAGAACTCTAATTGTTAAAAAACAATCAGATTTAACTAAAATATGAAACAGCTCCATCCTAGAGCAGGTCCCATGCAGTTCCGCAATGACCTATATGTCTTTAATTATCCCACCCATAAATTTACCCAAGCGCCGGCGCAGGTGAAATCGCACTGGTTGTTAGGAATGGCGTCTACTTAGCTTATCGATTATAAACAACGAACGGATTATAAGAGCGGCAGTTTCCCGTTTGGACAACATATAATTGAAAATGGCGGCATTTGGAAATTCAAGAGGCGCGGACTAAAATAAATTAGACTACAAATAAGGAAATCTTTTATAGGGAAAGCCTGGATCACAAACATGGGTATGCCACCACTTTCAACTTTTCTACGTTAATCACAAGCCAGATATGGGACAAATTAGTACATATGTAATGAAAGGGCGACCATTTTGGAAAATTCAAGATGGCGCCAACCCAAATTATTGACAAGCAAGGCAATGCTTTTAGTGGAATCTCTGGTAATACAAACATGGGTATTGCCACCATTTTTACTATTCTAAGTTGCTCAAAAGCCGAGATACAGGACAAACCTAGTGAAAATGGCGGCCATTTGGAAATTTAAGATGGCGGCACCAAACCAAATAAGTTACAAGTAAGACAGTGTTTCAATGGAATCCCTTGTATCGCAAAACATGGGTATTGCCACTATTTTTACTCATCTAAGATTGTAATACATGAGATATAGGAACAAAAATATTAATGAAAAATGGCGGCCATTTGAATCAAAATGGCGACTGAAGGCGTGGTGAAAAAAATGGCACCTAACTTTTTAGAAATCAGCACCCCAAAAATTGACAAAGTTAGCCAATAAAATCACTTTGGCACGAAAAATCCCACGGGATCTAAATCTGAAATTCAAACATACTAAATTAAATAGTTCACAGGAAAAGGGATAATTATATATTGTATAGGTGAAATTGTCAATTAAACCTTAAATATGGAAAAAATTAAAGTATACATGGATATACCTAAGACATATACAACGATAAATATAGGGAAGTATAAATTGCATGGGCACTTGTGAAAATACGATACGAGGAGCATAGAAATAGATCAGTGAGAGATTATTTTTTAAAGATAAGATATGACGTTGACACTCACACAGGAGATAAGAGAAGTCCTGGTGAACACAAAGATAAGACGAGGAAACCAAAAAAGAATGCGGATAGTCCCAGGGGTGAGGGACTATCAATTGAAAGGACAACAGGCAACAGGCAAAGAATTCAGTACGTGCCAACACCTTACGAACCGGTAGCCCATCGGAATAAACAACAGCGTATAGTGGTTGTGGTGGCAGGGTTCCGGATTCATCCCGACAAACTTGTAGGTGAGTGACATCGTCATTTTACGAATAAATCTCGGAGGTTTATGAATTATAATTTGGATAATCAGGAAACATCCTACAGAGTACAGAAATCCCCTGCCAGACAAATGTTCTGCTGCTAAGGGCACGGCAGGACACCCCACATGAAAACAATTTCACTGATTAAGTACATCTCACAGATCACAAAATGGCCCATGCAAGACATTATGCTGCAAAGGGCCCGACAGACGGCCCCCAAATTTGACCCCTATGCCCAATCCCGTAGAATTGACCAGCGTATTACATTGAAAGTACCACTGAAACTAATTTTGGATAATCAGGAAACATCCGAGAGAGTACAGAAATCCCCCCTGCCAGACAAGTGTTCTGCTGCTAAGGGCCGGGCAGACACCCCAAAAGGGCCCCCCCTAAAATATTGACCTAGATCAAACATTAGAGGTACCACATGAAAACAATTTCACATGATCTAAGTATATCTCACAGTCACAGAATGGCCCATGCAGACAAACACTTATTCTGCTTGCAAAGGCCCGACAGACGGCCCACAAATTGGCCCCTATGGCCACTCTCGTAGAATTGACCTATAGTATACATTGGCAAAGTACCACTTGACAACTAATTTTGGATAATCGGAACTCCTAGAGAGTACAGAATCACCCCTGCCAGACAAATGTTCTGCTGCTACGGGCCACGGCGACCCCCAAAAGGCCCCTAGATATGACCTAGATCAAACATTAGAGGTACCACCTGAAAAACATTTCCCATGATTAAGTATATCTCACAGATCACAGATGGCCCATGCAAGACAAAATTATCTGGCTGCACGGCCCTACAGACGCCCACAATTGGCCACCATGGCCACTCGCGTAGAATTGACCTCAGAGTATATTGAAAGTTACCACTTGAAAAATTTTGGAACTCGGGAACATCGTACAGGTAAAAGATAATTCCCCCTGCCAGACAAATTATCTGCTTCTAAAGGGCCCTGCAGACACCCCAAAAGGCCCCAAAATTGACCCTAGAATTCAGCATTAGAGGTACCACAAAACACAATTTCACATGATGCAACTGAATCTCCGATCACCGAATGGCCCTTGCAAGACAAATTATTTGCTGCAAAGGGCCCTACGTGCCCCCCCCAAAAAAAAAATGGGGCCCTATGTCCACTCTCATAGAATTGACTATATATGTTCTCTTCTCTTGCTTTAAGCCTGGCATACTTTCCCCTCCCCCATCGCACCTTCCAAAATTGGGCTGGATCAACCAGTTGAAGGTACTACATGAAGCGAATTTAAATGAACACAGAATGCCCTAGCAGACAATAAAAATACTACATAGGACGTAAAATACAGTTTACAAAAAGAACAAGTCATTTGTTTGAGTCCAAAAATTTGGGCCCCTTGTAGAGGTCTGGTGGGCCAGTGACATTCAGATAGATCTGGTGGTGATTCTGTTAAAAAATTGTCCCTTTGTGTATGGGTTTGATCTGTAGTAAATATTTAAAGCACATCCTACAAGCACATATTTATTCCTCTCATTGAGAGATTAGGTGGATGGGTGCTCTCAAATTTTTTGACAAAGCCAGATGTGTCTTTTTTTTTTTCATGTACGCACCGCTTTCCTTTTCTTCAAATTACAAATCCTCAAACTTACTTAATGATCTTTTTGTTAAACTTGAGCATTTGTGGAATTTGCAAACATAACAGATTGCAAAATTAAAAGTTTTAGACTAAGATCAACGTTCAAGATTTATTTGTGGTCTTACTTTGTATTTATACAACGCATAAACTTCTTTCTGAAACAATCCTCTAGAATACATCCATGTAAGATGGATTTCGGCATGTCGGATGAAATGCCAATATGGTTCATGGGACACTATTAATTGCTTTCAATTTTTGCAAGCACTCAAGCTTTGGCGATGTAATATTTGTGTGAAAGGAATTGTTGAAGTTCTTCATTAGTTTATAATAATAAAATAAGCCCATCCAACCTGCCTTTCCTCTCGAAATGTGTTTTATAGAATACTATTTACAACAAAACTCAAATTCATTTTATTCAACTAAGTAGGTGTACATTACTAATTGCAATCTTCATTTCTAAAAAACAGGTTAAGTCCAATAGGTATCACACTTAAAGACACTATCAGAGATTTGAAAAATATTCGAAATTTGCAGGGAATAGCTTCAAAGTGAAGGATAAGCCTAAGAATTCTCATAATTTTACCTTTTTCCACTGTAGAATTGACAGAAAGGAGAAAACGGCAGTGTGCAAGATACGGTTCTCCATTCATTTACGGTGTTGTAGTAATAAGTGTCCGTTCGGAACAGTAATGACTAAAATCTCTGATCTGTCCTTATTTTTAGGTTGGCTTCTATCTATTCTGGTCCTATATCATTTGCAGGGTATGTTAGGATACCTGTACTTGTTACAACATACATGCAAAAACCTGATTTTTGATGTTTTTTTTTTCGATTTGCTGATTTAACCCAAATCACTGATAGTGTCTTTAAGTTTTTACATACAATTAAACCACTTTGTTTGCGTTTCTGACAGCAAGCCCATATGCAGGGCCTGGACGCAGGGTGCAAAGAGTTTGGTAGCAGCCCCCTAAATTTTCACTAACGGGTTAAAGAGTTCAACGTGTTGCTTATTTCCTTTATAAATAAAAAGGTCCAAAATTGTGAGAATATTTTACAGACAGTCCACTTCATAGTGATGAGATTTCAAGAAGTAAAAAGAAAACCAGTTTTAGAGTACATACCGTACAATAACATGGCCCTCACATGCCATACATGATGTTAAAATGATGGGAAAATAATCTGATTTTCTTTTTAATTAAAAATTCTTTTAAATTTTACTTTTTGTACCAGTATTTTTTATAATCGTGATAATAATCAACACTAAAAATAACATTATACATAAAATATACTATAAAGCATCCTTTGGCCACATAGTATCAGTCGATGTTTTCCTAAAAATGAATTATGTTAATCATAAAAATTAATTGAACACATCTGACCTGACTTAAAATTCCCACTAACACAGTGTATAAATGGGATACGGTCACACAAACACTGCCACCGAATATGCCATCATGCTATAAACTAAAGTGTCAAATCGAATAATGTCAAATGCCTCATACTGTTCCCTTTTATCTGATACCACCGCATATGCCTGTGCCACTTTTAAAAAGTTCGTTTCCAGTGGCATAACCAGCAGAGGGGTGGGGGCAGGGGTTTATTTCCCCATTCCAGAACCCTTTCTTCCCCCCCCACCAGGCCCCCAATGAATCACTTTTGTCAGTTTCTCCTACTAAGGAAACATGACCCAAATTCGCCCTTCAAAAAATGCCATGGCACCCCCTTAAGCTCCCCCCCCCCCCCTTTGCCAAAAACAATAGGCATTTAAAATTTCTGAAATTTTATAAATTTTAATTTATAATGTTATTTTTAATAGGGGTCTCCTTTAAACACCACCACATATTCTTCATAAAGAGGGTGCTTTTCATGGTAAAAACATGCACAGCGTAGATAGTTTTAATTAATATAATAAACGCTCACCGGAGTGTAAAACACCACCAAATATACAGAAACAATTTTGTCCCAGTGGGTTGCGTTCATTATTTCGAAAGGTCCGTTATTCCGGCGTGCGTTTATCCGAAGGTCGTTAATCCGAACACAAGAATTTCCTATACCTATGTACGCGTTATTTCGAATGTTCGTTTATCTGAATGCGTTCTTATTTCCGTTAAATGTTTGTTTATCTGAAAATGAACCTAACCCGGGGGGGGGGGGGGAGGGTTACTTGAATTTTGGTAGGGTACCCATGCTCATAGTCAAAAATGAGGTGACTAGCTGAAAATGCAGTACTACCGCTAGGGATATCAATTCAACAATTTTCACCGAAAGTTGTTCCCGTAAGTAACCCCCCCCGGCCTAAAAAACCGTAACTCTAAAACTAACCATAAACCCTAACACTAATCCTAACCATAACCCTGGTCCTAACCATAATCCTAACCTTACTCTTTTTCAGATAAACCGTATTTCTTTTCGGATAAATTGAATCCTATCGAATAACGCAACTTCAGATTAATAAACTTCGGAATAATGAACCTTCATATAAAACGAACCTTGAGAAAAATTTTCGGACCAACGACCCTCGAAATGCGATCCTTCAGATAAACAAGCCTTCGGATAAATGCATAACCCCATTACCCCCATCCTTGAGCTGATGACATTATTAAATTCTATGAAGCTATTCATTGGTACCCCATTTAAGGTACTGTCAGTGATTTGCAAATACAACGAACATCTTTAAATTTGTCCATTATTAGTTGCTTTCAGAATCCTTAAGTGACCCCTGACAGTCATACTTAGGGCCTATGCCTAGTACATGCATGCTGAACGTTTTGACCAGCAACCATGGCTTCAATCAAGATCATTCTCCCTTTACTAATACTTCAAAGGGCCGCTATGGTTTTTTGATCTTTTTTGACGTTGACACTTGTCCTTCTAACCTGAAAAATAATAAAATATGTTGATTTTTTAAGTATCAGGAGTGGGATTGAAACCCCATAATTACTGTATTATGAGGTCCTTATCGACCACTATAGCATTGGGATTGTTGTGTCAGGTTTACTTCAAATAAGGAATGCTCTACTCTGGAACTAAAGGGGTTCCCACAAAATAAGTTCCCCCCCCCCCTAAAATTCGAGGACATTCGTTGCATAACTCACTTAGAACTGGAATGATTGGAAATTTTAACTAAGTTTTTGAACGAGAGTGGAAACAAATGGCTCTGCCACAAAAGTCATTGCTTTTCAAAAAAAACATTTCGCATCAACACACACTCCCTTTTTCCAAAAATGATGTCAGAAAAAGTGGCACTTTACCGCATTCAAAGATAAAAGTCAAGAAATTATCAATTTACAACGATTTCATTTCCTTTCTTTATATTCATTGTGGTCTGAAGTAAATAAGCTTAAAACATGAACGCATAGGAAAACAGATGAACAAACAAGACAAATATGCAGACAAACAAACAATGAGATGAGATTTGCATAAGCAACACTAGTCGTAATGTGAAACAGATCGACACATAAAGGAAAACGCTATACTGGCTCAACGTGGTGGAATTATCCAGCGAGCATGGAGCCACATTCATCAACAGAACATCAGCAAATTGGTAAGCAGCATGTGTAAACACTACAATGATGTCATCAGTGCAGATGAAGGAAACATTGACTATTGAGTCTCACCCTGAATGACAAAACAATTAAGCTTACATTGTATTTTGATTTAAACAGGCATTTCAAACATTACCTCTTTCTTTCACAAAGAGAGCAATATACAAAGAAAAATGCCTATTTGATACCGATGAATGTAAAGCTTACATCACATTCTTTATTTTCCTGCATATTTGTCTTGTTTGTTTTTTCTTTGCCCATGCGTCAATGTCTTAAAAGCTTATTTACCTCAGATCGCAATAAATAATGGAAATGAAATCGTGCACATAGTAAAATGTTAATTTCTTACTTTAGACCTTTGAATACGGTAAAGTGACACTTTTTCTGACAGCATCATTTTGGAAAAAGGGAGTGTGTGTTGATGCCAAGTGTTTTTTGAAGCAAAAACTTTTGTGGCAGAGCCAAATGTTTCCTCTCTTCAAAACTTTTAAATTTTCCCAGCATCCAGTTTTAAGGGAAGTTATGCAACGAATGTCCTTGATTTTATGGGGAACTATCTTTGGGAACCCTGTATTACAAACTAATTACTCTGGAGCCAATTGGTGGTTAAAATCTCATATAATCATAGTAAACGAAGTCTTACTGAGTTTCATCCTCTTCACCACCACGAGGACATCATGCATACTTTATCCTAAGATTAAGCTAGAGTGAAACCTTGCACTTCACTGATCACTCACTCCTTGATTTCCTTTTCAAATGACCACACAAGAACGCATGCCGTGGTGAGCAAAGTACTGATTGACAGTTTGGCTTCCGCTCCATCACTATGTCATGCTCCTATTAACGTAATTTCCAAAAAAACTAGGCCATTACCCCCCTCTTAGATCTGCATAAACCCATAATTGAGATTCAAAACTTTGGTCAAAATTAGGAGCAGGTTATGGCTAGATGTTCTCAATACAATTTGATATTTCAGTTCAAATAAACAACTCATGTACAAATGCCATAGTCAAGCAGTTTTCAACTATATTGTTACCCGGGAAGATAATAATAATAATACAGTCCTTGATATAGTCGCCTAATGCGAGGCCTCTAGGCGCGATTACAAGAATGGATCAATATAAAAAAAGATTAATACGACAATACACAATATATAAATTCTACAATGTTTAAACAACATGATAATAACATTATACACAATTACAAAATAACTTTAAATTTAAGTAGAAATTCGAATAGATATGGTGACCACAGATGAAGGAAGACAACCCCGTTGCACCCCATACTAAGAACATATGGGATACACCTGAATCGTCATCTGTGAGGATCTGTGTGTACTGTAACCCCAAAGCAACATCGGTTAAGTCTTGATCTGTCCTGGATTCAGATGCCTTCCTTTTTTAGCCCCCCTAAGCTGATGAAAACCACTATCCTAGGCAACCCGGATTGGATGACGGTAGAGAATAGGAAAAAGAAAGAAATAAAATCACGATGTGATTGGACTGCATCAGAAACAGGATACATATCAGGAGCCAAAATGTTGTGTAATAGGAATGTCTTCAGACGTGACTTGAAAAGAGTTGCTGACTGAGCTAAGCGGATACTGTTAGGGAGTTTACTTCACAAATGTGCTGCTGCGTAATCAAAAGATCTAGCACCATAGAACTTTGTTGATGAGTTGGATGATTTTACTCAGCTGGGAGCAAGAAGAGGATCTTCAAGTTCATCTGGTGTGAATACAGCTGGATGAGCTTAGAGATCTAGGGCCCAGGTGCCATGCTGTGATGGCCTTATAAGTTGAGAGTAGAATCTAAAACCTGCCCTCTGTTTATTGGAAGCCAATGCAGTTGGTAGTGAGCTGGTGTGATATGGTCTCGTCGACGATTTTAAGGACAAGACGGGAAGCTGCATTTTTTACCTCGCTGACCCTTTGTCAATTCTCTTTTGGAAGGCCATAAGCAAGGAATTTGCAGGAATCCAGCCTATATGTAACAAAGGCGTGGACCAATCTGATGGTATATTTTTCATCAGGTACTGTCGAAGCTGCCCAAATTTCCTTATTGAGAGCCAAGCAGCTTTGCATCAGCTGTTAACATGATTGATCATTCTTAATGTGAGTCCTAAGATGACACCAAGGGTCCGTGCTTCAGCTGACGGATTATAACATAATTGCCAATGATCATAGTTGGCTGAGAATTGCTAGCCGATCTACTAGAATGGGAGCGAAAGTACATCTCCGTCTTCTTGTCATTTAATAAATATCAGCTTGTTGGGTTTACACCAGGATCTGATGTCTGCAATGCATGTTTCAATCTTTTTTATGGCTGCCTCACGATCCCGAGGGTGGGAAATCAGGTAGAGCTGGGTGTCATCAGCGTAATTAACAAATTGAATACCATTGGCATTATGATATCCTGTAGTGGGCACTGACAAGATGAAGTCAATCGGTCCCAGGAACCGAGCCCTGTGGGACTCCACAATCTACGCCCAGATTGACGACGCACCTCTTACTGATATAGATTGAGTTCGGCCTTCTAGGTAAGACGAGAACCACCTTAGTGCTTTTTCCAGGAATCCCATACCGTTCAGTTAGACGGGTTTAGGAGCTGTTTGTGGTCTATTGTGTCGAAGGCGGCGCTGAAGTCCAGTAACACTATACAGCCTCTTTTTGTTTGTCACGAGCAGTCAAGATGTCATTCGGCACCCGTAACAGAGCAGTCTCAGTACTGTGATATTGCCGGTATGCCGACTGCATCCGAGCATGGAGATCATTAATCGATGAGTAAGTCTGCACCGATTCACTGCTCTCTTTCAATCACCTTTCCGAAAATGGTAGATAGACTTAGGCGATACTTTGAGAGGATGTTGGTGTCCAAGCCAGATTCTTCAGCACGGATACATATGCCATGCTTGAGAGCTTGGGGAAATACGCCTGAAGACAGGAAGAGTTGGCAATCCTTGACTGGTAACAGATCATCAGCTAGTTTACGAGACCAGCTGGTAAAGGGTCCTAAGGTGCATACTTGATCGATGCTGATTTATGGAGTTCAAGACCTCTTCTTCAGACGGTAGAAAAGAAGCTGAAGGTGCTTTGGCATGACTCTGGTTAGTTCAACGGACATAGAGGCAGTAGTAGTATCCTGTAGAACCATTACGCACTATCTTGAATCTTCTTGGAGAATAATTCTGCAAAACTTCAGCAAGATCTTTGGACATTCATGGGCAGTTAGCGGTTTGTGTCCACTGGGAGAAGTCAGCTTACTGACTACACGGAAAAGAAAGGTCTCGTTGATCACATGTAGTACTGTTGTATGATACGGTCTTGGCTTTAGAAAGAAGAGATTTGTATTTAGAGCACTGATCTTGTAAGCCTCTAAATTGAATACCGTGAGCTCAGTCTGTGAAACTCTGCGCTCCAGCCGACGCCGTTCATTCTCAGCACGAAGACCGCTGTTAAACAAGGTGCATGCAGGGACGCAGACCTACAGATCGATTTACGAGTGGCAGCATTCATCAGGTCCCCTTGGAATAGATGTTATTATATTCATAACTAGAGAATCACACTCCGCATCTGGAGCAGACAAGTCAAATCGTAAATCAGAGCGGAAGATGTCTCTTTGATGTTGCGAATTTTCCGAGTCTGCATGGTTTTTAATGCACGGTTCCGGTCGGTTGATTTTTTGATGAAGCACTTGACAGCGGAGTGGTCAGCGGCAGTTACATGATTTGAAATATGGCTCACCCCATTGTCTTGCTCCAAGTTATTAGTAGATCCAGAGTTGGTGGGTCCCTGAGTGAGTTGGGCCAACAACTATTTTTTCATAGTCATGCATACCTATAATATTGATGAAGGATTGAGCCTCACGGTCCTCAGCACGTCAACATGGTAACATTTAAGTCCTCCAGCTAGGAGCAAATGGCCACTACCAACAGTCAAAGTAGCAAGAAGAGAGGAGAATTCATCTAGAAATATTGATGCGGTAATTTATTTTTCTTGTCGACTTGGTTGTAGATTAGAATTAGTTGGAAGAGGTAAAGGTGATGATATTGTGAACATTCATATATTCCATGGCGTTCTCGCAGGTCTCGTCAGATAGAATCACCGATGCAAAAACACTGAATGCAATAAAAACAGTTTGTTTTCCTCCCCCCGAGTGGTGTGTTAGACTTGCAATGGATTTGTGCTATCCAAGATGGGCCGTTTGAGAGGGGCCTGTCCTACATTAAAAAGACTACAACCAAGTTAATAATACATGTCATGCAGAAAATTGATCACTGGTGTCATGACTCCAAGATTTGTGTGATTGCAGAACTACTCAAATTTACCATCATTTGAACTTCGCAGCTTTCTGTTCACCAGTTCACCCCAAATCCAAGATGGTAGTCAATTCAGGCATCTAAAATTATGGCCACAACAGAAATATATATTTCCTACAGAATATGATGTTTTTGAGCTGTTATCACACTTCAAAATAGATTGTCTGCTGCTTATGGCTCATCAGACCCTCCAAACTAGGGTCTCAAAATGTGGGTTGAATCACATACAACGCATGAAAATTAAAAATTGAACTATTGCTATTTCTTTTAGCAATATAAATAGGACTTGACAGAGTATGTAAGGTCTCTAACACTCTATCAAGAGTTCAAATCTGGGTGGGATCAAACGCTGCAAAATCCAGTTGCTAAATAAATCCTTAAAGATTCATGCTCAGTTCTCTTTTTTCACTTTCTGAATCATCATTTCCAACTGAATCATCAGCCGCGTCGAACTCAGTAGCTCCATCTGGTGGTCACATGCCAAAGTTACTCCTCCACACTGGCCCTCTTCTACTTCTTCTGATTCTCCAAAATTAGTTTTAATGGTACCATCCAATAAATCATACTAAGGTGAATTTTACAAAATGTCCTTTGGTGCAAATTTGGGGGCATCTGTCTGGCCCTTTTCAGCAGGATAATGTGTTTTACCAAAGACCATACGTGAGCTGTGACATGCACATTATTTATTTGAAATGGTTTTTCATATGGGTACCTGTAATGTTGTGATCTAGGACAAGGGGCCCCTTTTGGGTTCGCCGGGCCCTAGCAGCCAAAAAAGGACATTTGTCTGCAGGGGGTTATATGTAATGAGGTAGATGTTCCTGATTATCCCCCCCCCCCAAATTAGAAATTAAATTAAAATTAATTTCAATTTATATAGGTGCGGGTGGGGGGGGGAAGTATGCCAGGCTTAAAGCAAGAGAACATATAAGTTCAATCTTGAGAGTGGACATGGCCCATTTTTTTGGGGGGGGGGGATCTGTCGGGCCCTGGCAGAAATAATTTGTCTTGCAAGGCCATTCTGTGATCTGTGAGATGCACTTCATCATGTGAAATTGTTTAATGTGGTACGTCTAATGTTTGATCTAGGTCATATTTTTGGGCCCTTTATAGTGTCTGCCGGGCCTTTAACACCCTTTAGCAAGCAGATAATCTGTTTTAGCAGTGGGTGTCTTTCCCTATACGATGTTCCCGATTATCCAAATTAGTTTTCACGTCGGTACTTTCAATGTAACTCTAGGTCAATTCGACTGGATTTGCAATAGGGGCCAAATTTGGGGGCCGTCTGTCGGGCCCTTTGCAGCAGATAAATTTTCTTGCAGCGGGCCATTCTGTGATCTTGAGATGTACTAAATCAAGCTGGAAATTGTTTTAATGTGGTACCTCTAATGTTTGATCTAGGTCATATTTGGGGGGCCCTTGGGGTGTCTGCCGGCCCTTAGGCAGCAGAAACATTTGTCTGTCGGGGGGCCATTCTGTTCGTAGTGATGTTACCTGTTTATTTTATTTTGGTTTGGGGTGGTACCTCCAATGTTTGATCTAGCGCATTTGGGCCTCTTTCCGGCCCCCCCCCCCCCCCCCTCCTGTCGCCACACGCAGCAGGGGGAACCACGGCCTATCCATATCTGCATAATGTAAGGTTAAACATGACTGCTCTTGGTTTCAATATTGTACCCGCGTCGTTTGATCAAAGTGGCGTGGGCTGCTGCCCTAATATAAGAATAACTGATGATTAACATTCTATCTTGGCAAACAATGCAAATAAAATTAAAAAAAAAATAAGGGGAAGAAATTAGGACCAATATCGAAATGATCTCTACAAAATATTCTTTCACAAAATTTTGAATTATTCGAGATTTATCTGCTTTAAATCTGGCGAATGGATTTTTATTTTCAATATTATGTCTTGAATTGTTATTTATTTACCTATACGCAATAGTCCCCAATAATTAGAACTTTTAATAGACTATATGCATGCTAATATTATCATGGTTTGTATGGTCTAAAAAGCACTTGTCATCAAGTTGGAAACATTCTTCAATCGGGCTTGAAATAAGGATTTCGATCCAGGAGCAATTTTTGGTTGTTATTTTTTAAACATTTTAATGCCCTTGTCCTTACAAATGTACACAGTTTTGTTTCTTAACCAAGGGGCGTTGCCTTTTAGCAGGGTTAAATTTGCCCCTTGACCTGCTGTATTCAAGCCTTGTCGTCAAGTGTGTTACTCAATTTTGCGAGTGATAAACAGAGAGGAGCATTGATTAGAATACATTTTTAAGGCTGGTCACCGTCCGGTAAACCCCTATAGCTACAGCAATTAGTGTTTTGAATCCAAAAAAGGTACTTCCACCGGATCAAACATATAATTTTCTTTGTTATCACAGGAAAGGCATGACCAACATACCCTCTCGTTTTTTGCTACAAGAACCTATAGATTACTGCACTAATATTTTCGGAAACTAAACAACCATTTACAGTGTAGTAGTCCAAATGGGAAAAAGTTCAGCCTTTTTTGCCATTTTTTGCTTTTTTTAATTTATTTAATATAACAATAAAGATACAAAAAATATACGGAATATATACCGTCATGAGGAAGATGATCATCAACCTATCCTGCACTACAGATGGTAAGGCCACTCAACACAAAAGAATACTTCCTTTCCGAAAAGGACAAGCCTGGAATGCCTGCAATAACCCACACCCTATGGCAATCTGGTATCTCCCATTCAACCAAGCTTGAAATTCTTTATAGTCTGTGTAGAGAGTATCCTGGTATATGGATCTGAGGCCTGGACCATGAAGAAAGAGCTACAGGATAGACTGGATGGCACCTACACCAAGCTTCTTATGCGAGTTCAAAACATATCCTGGCGTGAGCATAAGACCAAAGTACAGATATATGGAGATATCGCTCCAATTTCATCTTCTGTTGCCCAACGCCATGCACGATTTGCTGGTCACTGTCATCGTGCGATTGATCAGGTAGTCTCAGACGTCACATGTTGGAAGTAACCGTGCCAAAACAGGGGTCGTCGCCCCTTTAACTACATTGATGTGATTGCTCGAGACATCCAGCAGGATCCACCTGACATCCCCAACTTAATGACAAACAGGGACATTTGGCGCTACTTGGTGAACAGCATCTCGGCTGCGGCCGTTAGATAGATAGATAGATAGATAGGCAGGATCGAGGCTGAGGATCGTGTAGTATCTCTTTTAAAGAAATACCCCATAAATATTTAAAGGCTGTCAAAATGCGCATTTTAAAATCTATTCACAGTAAGTATGGAATACTATTTCAAACCTCTAAAATTAATTATTCAAAAAGCCGACTATATGATTTCTATCTGATGCTATACAGATTAAAGTGGGGTAATGATCCCGAGGCATTATGGACCCATTATAACTTTATAACTACGGATGGCAGCAGCTAAATATGTTGATTTAGTGGAGCCAGATCACTGTTGATTGATTGGGGTTTGAGAGGTTTATATCCACCGGTGGATGAAAGGTAGCTAGGGCACTCATTGAGAATGTGATCTGCAGTCTGTGATGATGGAGAGCCACATTGGCAGGCTGGAGATTGTCGAAGCACCCATCGGTGCATATTGCTGTTGAAACGGCCGACTCCTGTACGAATCCTGTTGAAGGTGACCCATTCCTTGCGTGGAAGATTGCTACCAGGAGGGAGTTCTGTCTTAGTGTGATAGTAAATTGGTCTGGTCTTGGGGTATCTATATCTATCTGTTCCATGTCTGTAAGATGTTGAATGAGGAGCTGGAGAGTTTAGCGGCGTGTCGACAGAAAGGTCGACGAGAGCGTAGTCTCTGTCTGCAGAGCTGGTGTGATTCTTTAACAGTATTATGCAGCAGGTACTTGTTGTCCAACAGAGCCTTGTTCACCAGCTTATTTGTGCTATGTTCTCTCCGAAGAACTGCAGGTGCAATGCCTGAAAGCACTGGTAGAAACTCAGATGGAGTGGGACGAAGGCAGCCAGCAATGGTTCTCATGGTCTCATTGAAAAATGTATCCAGCTTTTTTGTATGAGAGCTATTGCACCATACTGGGGCGGCATATTTAGCAGCGCTGTAGACTATAGAGCCAGGGCTGCGGTGCGTAGAGTGGATGGAGTAGCACCCCGTGAAGATCCAGCAAGGCGGCACAGGAGGTTATTCCTCGAAGATACCTTTGTACATACTGACTCGAGATGCTGCCGATAAGTAAGTTGCCGATCAAGCTTCACCCCCAGATAAGTTGGTGTAGGATTCTGTGGGTTACGCGCTCCATTGAGGTTGATTTGGAGCTGGCGATGAGCCTCTTTGGTATTCAGATGAAAGGCAGTAGCGGTGGTCTTAGCTTCATTCACCCAGCTTGAGTCTGCAGGTCTCGAGATATGCTGCAAGTATGGCCATACCCAGATAGCAAACTGACGTCGGGCCGACGTCGTCACGGTCGCGGTCGGCAAACCAACGTCAGCCCGACGTTGGGAAAACGGTGGGGAAATTGGTCGGTAGATGTTCGGCAAACCAACGTCAAGCTGACGTTGGGAAAACGGTGGGGAAAATGGTCGTTTGATGGTCAGCAAACCAACGTCAGCCCGACGTTGGGAAAACGGTGGGGAAATTGGTTGTTAGATGGTCGGCAAACCAACATCAAGCCGACGTTGGGAAAACGGTGGGGAAATGGTCGTTGGATGGTCGACAAGCCAACGTGTGATCGGGGAGAAGTTGGGAAATTGGTGGGGGAACTGGTCGTTTTTTGTTCGGCAGGCCAACGTTGGGCCGATGTCACTTGTCGACATTGGCCCACCATCGCGTGTGATGTTGGGCCAACATTGTCCCAACGTTGTAATGCTATCTGGGTATCTGCAGTAAGTATGCTTCAGTCCAGCTTCTGTCCGAGTGAAGAAGGGCAAGATCGTCGGCTTAGCCATATTGTCTAGATGTTGTCTGAGGTAAGTCGCTGATATACAAGTTAAATAGCATAAGAGCCACTCGGATCCTTGTGGGACTCCGTTCCTCAGACAACGCAGTTGACTGCTCTGGTGTGTCCCTGGCGCCCCTCACTGGTCCTAAAGACAAAGGCTACGGTTTGAAAGCATGGTACATATGAAGCTGTAATGATAGCTCAATCAGGTAAGCGCTCCACTCCAGTGTATGCTCATTCATGGGTATAGTATAGGCGTGCGTTCGAGCCCCTGTGAGATTCCAAGCTATCTTGTAATTTCCCTGGCAAAGAAAATTAACCGCTTGTTTGTCTCGATTTACCCTTGCGACATTTGGGAGATGGTCCCGGCTGCGATGGGTATCTCGAGGTATGTCTGCTGGTAAGGGAAAGCGCTGATCCCCGATCTGCTGCATCCCTTGAAATGATGCTGAATGGTTTATGGTATGGTTTGGGCCACAGTGATCAGGGACCATTTGTGAAAGCGCTTAAGGCCAATATCATAATGCGCTATATAGATCTCTGCTTATTATTATTATTATACCTTATGACTTGTCAAGTGACATCCGGGATGGTCCTGCGAAATTTGAGTGTCAAGCCCTGGTACCACTCGGTGTCATATGCTGCAGGTAAGGTTCGGCACCAAGATGACGCCTGCCTTACGGAAATGCTTTTCAAAGCTCTCCCCTCCTCAATAATCATTTTGATGAGTTTTTACATCATGGACAGTACTTGGTTCGTCAGGCAGATGGGATTTGATGACGGGCTCCAGTCAGCAGATCAAGGCCTCTCGAGGAGATTGAAGCGGAACAGCAGTGTGATATTGGCGGAGTTCTGGGTTGTCAACAGGCTTGTTTGGTTTTGGGGAGTGCGATGATGGTAGCCCTCCTCCAGATCGTGGTCAAGGACTGGTTGGTAATGGTTCAACATGTATAGAATGTCCTGGAGCCATTGAGACATTGTGGGCCCGTGCATCAGAACTCCCGCTTGTAATTCATCAGGTCTCTGGCTTTTCCACTGTTTGCTGATGAACAGAGGGAAGCTGATCATGTAGAAGGGTGTGAATTGAAAGTGACCCTTCCACGCCAATGGTCTCGACGAGTTTGGTTGTCCTCTTTGTAACAGAACGATGTGATCCTTATCAATCGGTGAAAGCGACCATTTGCTCAGTTACTGAGTTTCTCAGGAATTGAGTTGGCAGACACGGACATTTCCGATTGTTTGAAACTCTGCCGGTGTGGCGGTTTATGGTCTTTCATGGCCTTCCTTCTAGAATGAGTGAAGTCAATTCCCTAGCACCGTCCTCTTCCCAGCGCTCACGGATATTTCCTATCCAGCAGTTGTCATATTCTGAAAGCCTTAGAATTGCGCATTCTTGTCAGTCAACCGGGTTTCAGAATTCAGAATCATTGGTAAAGTTCATCACACTCCTCCATCCGAGTATGTGTAATAATTTCGACGATATCCACGTGCAATGGCTTTGATATTAATATCTTAATAAAGATTTTACACAGTGCTGTGTAGGATTGTCCGGGCTGGAGGAGGTAGGTGTCGTAAGGTTAGGCACTTTTGAACTCACTCACGCAGGATCGTAAACCAGGATGTTTAGGGTTGATTTTTTTTCAATTGGTATAGGGTCAAATTTTAGAAAATGGGTGGCAGATTTTTTTTTTTTTTGGCCTTTTAAATATTTCGGGTGACGCTACTCGCCCACCTCCTTACTGCTATATTGATAGATAGGAACCCTCTGCACATATTGAGCCTAAATCTACAAATTATTTTCCGCGTGTTGTGTAATGCCGAATTGTGGGTACCCGCATGCCATCAATCACTTTAATTCAAAACTCCACAAGACCTCCATTATTAGCAGTGGGCGGAACTTTAGGAGGGGGATTTATTACGCCAGGGGAATGAAGGGATTTGAGCTAGGGGAATAGAAGAAAAATTGAAAGCAAGAGTGCGAATAATGAAAGTCGTATAAATATTTGTAATCAGGGGGGGGGGGGGTTTTTTGGGGGGACGTGAACTTTTTAATGGAAAAAATCTCATAAAATCGGGGGATGCCATCATTTTTGAACGGAATAGCGGAATGCGAATTTATTTCTACGAAAACCTTGAAATACCTCCATTCCTCCCCTGGTGTAATAATGACCGCGCCCTTATAAAAATATACCAACATGGGACATATATAAAGTCAACTATAGAATTGTATAAAACTAATACAATAACGAACATTCATCATTCAGCTTCAGACGGTAGGAAAGTTACATGTCGAACATGTTTGTTGTACGATATTAGTAATATTAAAATTCAGTCGTCAAAGAACTTGTTTGACCTTTGACCCTTGTTTAAGAAATGTTAAGGTGAAAAAAGAACACGGTTACAATCATTTGTTGGGGGTAATTCTTTGCCTTTTTATTTTGCGCGGTGACGCTACTCGTATAATTTTAATCAGGTGGGGGGACGTTACAACTTTTTAATAGAAAAATTCTCTTTTTTAAAAAAAAAAAATGGCCACATTTTTTGGAGGGAAGCCATCATTTTTTAACGGAAGCGAAGGGGGACCGGCGACCTTTTTTTTCTACAAATATGATAGAAATCCTCATTCCCCTCCCCATTGTGTAATAATGACCAGCCCTTATACAAAATATACAACATGGAACCTAAACTCACCTATAGAATTGTATAAAACTAATTAACAATACCGATATTCATAATTCACTTCAGACGGTAGAAGTGACATGTCGAACTTATTTGTGTACGATATTAGTAATGTTTAAGAAATTCCGTACGCAAAAAAAGGGTTTTGACCTTTGACCCTTGTTTTAAGAAATTTTTAGGTGAAGTAAAAGAACAAAAATTACAAATATGGTTGTACTGTTATATTAGCAAACTTTGTCTTACCACTTTAACCGGCCTTTCATAAGATACATAAGGCAATATCGTGGATTTGGTTACCGCAAACCCTTAAAAATTGGACACAATATTCCGGTGCGCTGACCCTTTATCTAAAACATGCCAGTATACGGCGGGTAGATCTGGACAAGAAATTCAGATTTTTACACAGCACTTTTCATATAAGATCCCAAACTGGTATTATGGAAATCTGAACCAAAAACTATATCTTTCGAGCCATGTCCTCCAAATTTTGAGGACGTGGGTCCCAGCCTAATTATTCTGGGGTCACTGAAAGTGCCAACGGCTCCATAAACGCAACAAAACGTTGTTTACCCCTTGCCTACCCATTTTTTTTGTAACGGTAACGCGTTTCTGCAAGGGGTTTGGAGGATCGAGAGTGCTTTATAAAGCACCTGATACTATCATTTGTGATACAAGTGGATCATTATTGTCCTCTTCTTTCCATTCCCAATCATGAAAATAAATACCAACTTCCCTATTGCTTCACACATGAGTCCTGATCGGCACTTTAAATTTGTTCCATTTCCACAGATCCAGGTTCGCAAGGTTTTTGGTGTGTCCTTGGTGTAAGATCTTCAGTCTCATAATGTAAAGATCATTTACCGAATAAATCTGTACAATCCTAGTAATCCTTTGATCCTTTATAGAAGATTTCATGCTGGGCTAATTCCGTGAGTCTTACATGAGGATTAACCGTTTTTGCCACGATGTAAAAAACTGCGTTTTTCACCCTGTGGTTTTTTCCACTTGGCAAAACACCTTTTGCCAGTTTTTGCAAAAATAAAAAAAATAAAAAAAATAAAAAAAATAAAAAGTTTTTTTTCAAACATTTTCTTCTAAAACACTTTATTATGTCAAAATATGCTCATGAAATGTCATATAAATTGAAAGACATTTTACATAAAAATTGGAGGGGGCACCTAGGATGATTAGCAGTTCCTTGGATCCCATATTGGGACGTACTTGTTACCCCTAAATTTTTGGTTACTAATACAAGGGATTTTTATAAAGAAAACATTCTGCACTTTTTAATCTCTGAAAAAAAGTTCTGCCAACCTTTAAAAATGACAGGCTGCTTTGGCTTCATAAAAGAACGTTTTGATTATAATAAACAATTTTACACAAAATGTCCAGGGTTTGGCTTATCAGAGTAATGACATAAAACACAAAACCATAACATAACACACAACTCTAATGACTTTTTCAATCCCAATAATGTAACCAATTTTTAATATATTGACTGAATTCAAATTAAAAATCGCAATACCAATAAGTGGATCTACTTTTGATATGAATGAATTATAATTGATCCACATCAATCTGCAGAATTCATTGATATCTTTTAATGGGCCATTATTCCGGGAATCACACACATGAACAGAACGTCATATGCCTCCCATGGCAAAGACACCCAACCTAGCAAAAGTGGAAGACATTAAATTTTTGGGTTAGGTTTTGACAAAAAACAAACATAACCAAAATAACATTTCCACTTTTACTGGATTTGCTTGTTTTTGTAACTGTAGGCACAATAAAGTTCGGTCACGTGTGTGGACTTCTGAAGACCGCCCAAAGGCCTCTTAGACTAACCTACTTTGGAGCCAACAGCTTACTACGGACGCTGGTAGAACCAAGCAATACTATTATTATTCTGGTTTGGTAATTCTTTTATTCCCTACACTGTGATTGACAATCTAAACTATTTTACCTGGTCCAGTTTTTACTATTTATGCTAGCCTAGTTGGCCCGAGGGCCCTTTTAGGGGGTCTTGTAGGCATAAGACGTAAGATATTTGTTTTCTGTCATAGGTCATTCTAAATTCTATATTCCTTGAGGTGCGATAGATCATTTAAAAAACTTGATTTCATGTGGTACACCCCCGCCTAATATCTATGCTTGCCATAGTTGGACATCATAGCTAGGGCGCGGGCCATTTGAAAAAGTGTCTGGTACCTGTAAGTGCAGGATGATTAATGTCGGTATTACCAGATGGATTAGTATTCTGTATGGTCATTTTTTTTTATTATTCCGCAGACAGTGAGTTATCATCTAACCTGGGTTTTATCTGTACCATTTAATATTTAGGCTAGCCTAGGTGGGCCCATATGTGGTCTGGTAGGCTTACGACAAGCGAATTGTTCTCCTAGGTCCAATTCTATGTTCCTTGATGGCCGATACAGCATTAAGCATGATTCCATGTTTACCATACCACCCCCACAATATCTTGCTAGCTAAATGGACAGCAGAATCTAGGGCGGCCATTTTGAAGTGCTGGTACCTGTAGTGGCAGCTGACCATTATCTGGTATTACCATTTTGGTATGCATTTCCACAAACCCACCTTGTTAATTTGACATTATTTCTGAGTGGTACCTCGCTCGTCTAAGCTAGCCACAATTTGGGGGTCCCTTTGTGGGGGTCTGGCGGCCCTTTTGCAGCGGAGAAAAGGTCTATCGTTTGTGATGCTGATGTAGGCATGGCAGTGTGCACAAAATGGTGGTGGATTTTTAAGTGGTACCTCTTTCATCTTCTAGCACCCATTTTTGGCTCTGGGGGGGTCCCCCAGGACTAAACGCAGCGGGTGGTACCCGCCAGACTCCCATTTGTTGTTCATTTCAGGTGACCCCCCCCCTTTACACTCCCAGTCAGATATATCGGTAACATCTAACCAAATGTTCTGGGCTGACGACGGTCTCGTATTTTTCAGAGTTGATATTTTTTGGTATTCTTTTGGTGGGTGTTGGTATTTATAATCGGTCGGTTGTAAATGGTGTGTATTATTGGGGTTGAGAGGGTGTCATGGTCAATGGTTTAGGAGGCGGGTTGCTGGGTCGTCGCGGTCATAGTGCCGCGGTTGGTTCGTCGTGGCAAAGTGGTTGTTGTTTTGTTTTGGGGTGTGGTCCCGTAGGATGCGATGGTTGCAGTGTAAAAATGGCTTTGTGTGGTGCATTTTGGGTGTGAGGGTTACTTTTGGGGGCTTAGGGGTTTGTAATAGGTTATTGTTGGGAGGGGTAGTTGGTAGATTAGGTTAGGCGGTTTGCAGTCGGTGCTCATAATAGTGCCCCGTGCGTGTTTGGGGGGGTTTGGGCTATCGGCTTTGGACGTGGTATAAGGCGTTGACTCGGTCGCCGCGTGGGGTTGTCTCCCCTTATTATGTTTGGTTTTTGCTTTTTGGGGTTTGGGTGTTGTTTGTTATCTTGGTCTGATTCAGTGGTCCGTGAAAGAATATTGAAAGTTCGGCGCTGACGGTAGTGGCGTTAATGTTTTTAAAGTGTGTGGGCGTTGTTGAATGTAGTTGGGCATGCTTTGTAGAGGTATTTTGTTTGCTTGGAATGAAGCGAAAGCCTTATTACCGTTTAGTGTTCGGCTGGTCGCAGTGGGCGCGGGTGGTATTTCAAAATATTTGTTTCTTTCTTGGTTGCTGTGACATATTATATAATTTAAAGACTGTTGTTATTTCTATAAGCTCTATAATCTGACGGTTTTGGTTGATACAACTAATGAACGTGAGATTTATCCGATGGTTCGTTTTTGTAGCTCGCTGTTTTGTAGCTTAAATTTTTTATTAGGTTTTTCTTAGCTGCTTACCCCAAAGTAGTATCTATGTGATAGGTAAGTGGAAAGAAATGGACAGTTAGGTGATACAATGTGGTTTTGGCAAGAAATGTTTGTTTCCCGGAACATTGACTTTGCAGATCGACACTACCGAGGTGTGATTTTTCATGTTAAGTTTTCCATCTAATTAATCATTCTAAAAATTTGCATTTACATTAATCTTTCTTGTCAAAATGAGACATTATTCTTATATTTAACATCTTGTTTTTTATGAGGTCCATTCTCCGAAAAAAGTGTCAAAAATATCGTTTTTAAGTGTCGCTCACAGTCATGTCGGTGTAAAGCTCGTTTTGGCGGTTAAGAATGAATGTTTATTAATATAAAGTATCTTAGGAAGTTATGTTCTCAAATGATCCGGAGTAGAAGTTGAACCGTTATGAGAAAGTATCAACATAAGGCTGAATACATGCATAAATTTGCTTTTCCCATGTCGCCAGCCCAAATCCGTTGCTTTAAAATGTGTCCTGCTCGTTACACAAGAGCCATATCACAGATTTACCTTGCATTTTTATCAGCCTCTATTATGCCCTAAGTATTAAGTTCAAAACATGATAATAATTGGATTATTAAATTTCGCAAGAGTTTCTCTGAAAGCCATGGTTCGCCATTTGCAGCCAGATATGTTCCAATAAATTCGAATCCACAAATTGCTAACAATAACGGAAGACCAATGTTCCAATATGGAGTAAATCGACGAAGATGTCAATGTTATAATTCATACTGTTTTTGCATAAGAATCTGGTTTCAAAGTAACCGTTGAAGTAATTAATTGAAATTGGAGGCAAGAAACTGAACGAATCAAGTTTGACTGTTGGAATTCGTGAGAAGGAAAAAGGAGAAGGATGTATCACTCTTACCAGAGGTGGTCACAATCTCTACGTCAAGTGAAGCAACACCTTTCCACACAGAGTTGGGTTTCAAGTACACAAGAGTATAGCAGGAAATAGCCTTAGTTCAAGGAATTTCAGAAGAGTGCTGTTTCCAGTTTCTATATTATAGTGTAATTAGGGAAGTTGGAATTCACTCCCGGCAAAACATTAAAAGGTATTGGCAATATTTCAGGCTTTAAAAGTTCCTAGCGCGCAATGTTTCTCCCCATGAGGTCCCCAGATTTTCTGGTCAGTGCTTATTGTTCATGATTTGTTATATTGTGTTTTGTTTTTTATCCTGGTATATTTCTTTGGCCATTTTTGGGGCCACATCTATTTATGCTATCTTTTTTAGGACCGCATTGGATAAGCCTGAAACACGGCTTTCATGAGTTATCCTGGTTTTAAATCAACGTATTGTTTGTTAATCATCTATAATTTCCTAAGTGCAATCATCATTTTTTTTGTTATGTGTGATTTTAGATATCTTATATATGTGTAGTTGAATTGTAACCAATACAATCAATCCATAAATCCCTCTGAAACAACACCAACCAAGAGCCCAAGCTGGTTTTAGACCAGGATTTTCTAACCAACGGATGCAAATACATGTTAGCCATCTACAAGAGAAAGCCATGAGTATAAGATCCGCTCAGTTTTGCCTTTGTTGACTATGAGAATGCGTTTGACTCTGTTGAATTCAAACCACTCTTCCCAGCACTTGAAAACGCAAGGTCGCCAAGATCAAGCTAGAGAGAGGAGCACGACGGGGAGACAACATTTCACCCAAACTCTTCACCTCATGCCTTCGAGATGCCATCATAAAGGAGTTTAACAACTGGAACGAAGAGGACTCAACATTGATGGTGAAAATCTCATCTCTCTCACCTAGCTGATCTTTGCCGACGATATTATCCGGATGCCAATTCAACCAGATGAATTGGATAGCATGCCTAATGACAACTCACAGCACCATCAAACCTGTCGGACTCTCATGGCATGTTGGGAAAACCAAAGTGATGTTTAATGACCCCCAGGAAATCCGAGATAACTGTAGACGGGAATGTTATTGAAGAGTTCAACCAGCTACAATCTACCCCTTGGGAAGACAGTGATGCGTGATGGTGACTTACTGCTTGAGATCAAAGGAAAAATTGGCTAGGCTGGGCAGCATTTTGCAAGGTGGAAAAACATCATGAAAAATAAGAAGACTAGTATGGAGCTGAGAGAAAGGTTTCAAATGAATACAACAGCTTCCTGTTATGACTACGGGAGTGAAAACCGTGGCTTTGAAAATACCCACGATGTTGAGTTTGCTTGCAGTTGCACAAGGAAGATGGTCTGAATCATGCTTGCCTCAGACTTTCAAGATAAAAATATAAACTTGCTGGATCCGATCACAGAAGGAGTTACTGATATTATTGGACTGCATTAGTAGGGCAACATAGATGGCAGCCCGTGCTAGACTGCAGGATATAGGTGGACCATCAGAGTGAAAGAGTGGACCCCCGAAGAATGGACCAGAAAGCCCGGACGTCCAAAAACCAGTGGAGAGACGTAATGACAAAACAACTTGTCCAATTGGACAAGAATGGCTAAAGTCAAGAAATTTGTGGAAACATTCTAGTGAGGGGTTCCTCCATAGTGAGTGATTTAAGCCATGGATATTGATATGGAAGCATGGAAAATTACAAGCTATTTTACAAAACAATTATCACTATTAGTTTAGTCCATGAGCAAGTTTCCTATTACGGGCCTTAAAATTCGAGTGAGTTTGTTGCACCCACCGGGTGAGTAATTTTCCAATAATCACCTTAAAGGGTGTCCCCCTGACTAGGGTTTAGGTATGTTTCCGCCCCGAAATGTTTGCACATTAGCGCATACTGCCTATTTCAAATGGTCGCCTTGTTTTATGAACAACCTGTATTGTACTTCATTATAGATTAGGAAATGTATCCCGGAATAACGAAATAAAAATGTTACCTTCCTGAAGGGGGGTGTCCAATATGGCAGCCGGAAGGAGACATGTTTTGTAAAGTACATAAAATGCCAAATGACGGGGGAAAACTGAGTAAATTTTGATAGCACTAAAAAGGAAGTAATGACATCTGTATATTGCGGACTTGATCTTAACTCATGTTGCTTTTCTTCCGGTTTAAGTACCCTAGAGCGAATATAATCAAGAGCCATCTTAAAAACAAGCCTGTACGTAAAATATAAATGACCATAAATTCTTTTTGGGAGCTACCAAATATCACCAAGGTTCTTCATTTCAAAATTTGCATTTTTGTCCATTTAGCAAAATATGCCTCTGCCGCGTGTCGATCAAAATTTCTATCTGTTAATGAAATTAGAATGGCGGTTGTCTACATAAAAACAACGCGGCCATTTGGACATGGGCAGGACAGCTAACGTGCAGGTTTCGGGGCGGAGGAACGTACCTCATCTAGTCAGAAATCCCCTCAAGGTGATTATGATTGGAAAAATGAATCACCAGTTGGTTGCAACGAATTCGGAAATTGCCGATGAGGTAGCTTCATGGAAAGGTAAAACTGAGTAGTGCAAAATGTATCGTCCAAATGCAGACGATTATAAATGGGACATATTCATCCGCCGCGAAAATTATTGACGAAATAACAATGAATTAATGAAATGGTCGCCCCGTCAAAATGAAATCGGGCGGAAAACCAACAATAACTTTCGGGCCTTATCAGCGATTATCCAAGTTAAGTTCTCCTTTGTTAAGATGACGCGCGATTGGAGGAGAGGAAGAAGTGGATATTACCATTCAAGAGATGGGATGTGTGGATTGTTCTAGGCATATCATTGCCTAGATTGCTAGATTCAATTGAAATTGGTTATGGCAACAGCCCATTTGTATAGAGCAGGGTCAAACTACCCTTAAAACGTGTTTTGACAACATGGCTGATCCTGCCAGTAGGACCTGCGGTATGATTTACCTTTTTGGCAGTCATTATCGCAATCTTGATTTGGTGAAAAAGATTTTGGCAAAGCCTTTTTGTATTCAGCAGGGTCAAACTACCCTTAAAACGTGTTGTTGACAACTTTAACACACACCGCTTGCTTCTTGACACAGGTCGTAAGATATGTTTTACCGTTTATCAACTTGTACATTGTCCGCCCATCTTGAATTCGGGGCTCCCGGTTTGAAATGATTTTGAAAAAAACCATTTCGTACACGTCGGGGTAAAAAATTACCCCAAAGGGTGTGCTAGATTCAACAATAACTTACGAATCTTAATTATGCAAAAAAAGATTTGACAAACATTTCTTCATTTGGCGTATGCTTATCGTCCTTTCATGTTCCAAGAAAGTTAATTGAACTCACAGTAGAAGCTCGAGGTTTTTCTTCGGAACTAGGAGAGCTCGTCTAAATCTAGCGAGTGATACATATCTTGTTCAACTGCATGAGCAATGACATGCTCTGCCTTCTCTAGATTAAAGAATCTGAGTGCTTTGGTCATTTGTATCAGGGGGGATTTTACTGAATATCATTAGCCCTTATTTGCTGGAGCCATGTATCATGAGCATGCTGTTCATAATTGGTCACTGATATTGAGGGAAAGAAACCGCCTACATTTTATTAATTTTGAAGAAAACTGTGCACTTTATGCCAATAATGTTATTACTATAATACTATTTTATAGATTTTATGGTGTCACAATGTTTACTTTCGCTGAGACTTCAACAATATTGCCTTTGATCCTCATGGTCTAAATGCATGCGTCTAGCATAGCCTAACTTAGTTGAACTTAATAATACGGACGTGGATTAGGAAGTAATATGCTATTCACTTTATTCAGCATCTAATTCTTCAAATAAAATATTCATGCCGCCACATTTCACACTGAAATCAATCTACAAAGAAACTGGTGAAACAATACAACAGCAAATAATACCTACACCAATTTCATACATTGAATATACAATTCTCACATGCATATGGATTGATTGTATATGAAATCCACTAAATAAGTACTGATGGCTAGATCTACTTGGTTGGTAAAACATGAGTAGAAATAATAATAATCAATATAATCTTTTTCCCTAAAACGCCTCTAGGGAAGTATTTTTTCTACTACATGTATTAATATTTCTTCTCTTATCGTGTCACACTTGTGTTTCTCAAAATGATCCGCCAGAGATGGGTACCCCACTCCCTGGCGCTTCACTGCATTCGCAAGTCCTTGTTTTGGGCCTTGTTGCTCCAGCAGTGGGGCAGACCAAGAGGTGTTCCATTGTCTGTGGCATGGGGGGGCTTTTGTAACCCACACCACGTACTATCCTGGTCTGCTTCCATATAGCCCCCCTTCCAACTTCTGCAAGGAAACCTTAGATCGCGGGCCAGTTCTGGTCTCAACAATCATTTGAGCTCCCATGTCAGCCCATGAGGATTCAGTTCCAGGTGGAAGATTCTCGCCAGGTTCAATACCGATATATTTACTTGGTTGATGGCAATTCTTTCTTCCTTTCCACAAGGCGACTCTCTTACCTCTTAGAGACTGTGTGCAAGAGGTTGGACTTGCTTAGATACTCTCTCTAGATTTAAGCCGGTTGGCAGGCAAATGATGTTAAGTAATGTTGGTTTCAAGAAAAAGCCATCACTTCCATATTACTATAACCACATGAATGGGCGACTTTAAGTATAAATGGAATAGGACAATGTGAAACTAAATCACTGTTAAACCTGGCCTTAGGCGAGTACCATCTTCTGTATCTAAACCTAAATTTTGTACATATGAATTTAAAAGATTACTCATATACATATTAATTATCATCTACATATAAACTAATAACCTCTGAATCCTACACCTTAGAATTTATTATATCCCTTACGTCCCTGAGAGGAAAATGACTCGCAAACCTGACCGATCAGCCGACACCGCAAAAAGGGAGGTAGCGGTATTTGTGTTGTTAATCTAGTAGCCCTTTCCCTGTAAACACAATAGTGCCATGGGTACATAATACATTTTGGCCTTTTATTTTAAATTTTTCGCGCTCCAGCGGTGGGGATTACTTATTTCCTTCACTAAATTTACAACATATTATCTTAACACGAAAGCTGTGTCCCCACATGAAAAGAGTGCCAGTATTTAGAAAAATGAATAAATTCAACTCCATTTATTTCCAAGAATATGTTACGTACAAAAGAAAATCACAATAACAAAGCCGCTAATCACAACCTCCAACAACATAGGCAGCGAATAATAACAAAGCAATGACGATGCAATAATATACCTTAATGTTCATAATTTATATCGACGGAAACAAAAAAAGTCAAGGGGGTGTTAAGTCTATGAAAAATGAAAATGCTACAGTGACAAACAAATTAGGCGCTATACGAAAGTTAACTTTATACAAATTAACATATTGCCTTATATACATGCATTAAAAGAGGGATTTTACCGAGCCAAGTAATAAACAGAAAATCACTCTTCAAAACAAAATAATGAAGTATTATAAATCATGCATGGATGACTGAATTTAATCTATAACCATCATATCAAGCACATAATGACATACTGTGGGAGAAATAGATTCGCATTACCTTTCGTGAAGGCATTCGACTAAGGTAAACTGGCGCGTAAGCTCAGTCTGGTAACGTATCTCGCGTTCTTGCGAATATTTGGTAACATTACTAGACTATTAAATTACTCCCAAGCCTACTGTTTTACATTACATCATCAGTTAATCTGCCGAGGCCACAATTAACTGACTATTTAATTTTCTCAAATTTGAACTTCTTTCCAACTTACCTTATCGCGGTAAAATTGAAGAATCAAATGTATTGTCGGCGGGTCATCGACCAGTAACCTTGCATCGGCGTTTAATAGCCATAGTAAAAATTTTAAAAACTGTTTTAGTGGCTAATGTTTTCTACAAAAACAGGACATGACCAAGACCTAGAAGGTTAATTAGTCTTATATGTTAACCATTGCAGACACGGCACGTTGACCTTTCTTGTAGGAAGTCGAAAAGAATATAAAAAGAATATATTTTGTCACCCAGGCCCCTTGGCGCCATACCTATAGGTAGCCCTTACTTTTCGTGTCATCAATTCTGCGAGTTGGTCAATAAATACGTCACAGCTTTGCACACGTAGTGCAACAAAAAATGACGCCTATGTTCCTATACGTAAGTGACCAAGGGGGTTTCTAATAGGACCCCCCCCCCCCCAAAAAAAATGTATGCACAACAAGCGGGTTAACCCGTGTTAAACAGGTTTACCCCCGATTATGGTTCATTCATGTTATTCTATTGGATCTTTACCCAGTGGGGTGAAATTAACACTGGGTTTAATGAAAGACACTACAGTGGATTTGATAAATCAGAAAATCGAAAAATCATCAACATCAGATTTTTGCATGTTTGTACAGTACAGTATCCTAAACAAACAAGTCAAATAATAGACCCGAGCAACGTAATACGACGAATCGGAAATTTAGTCTTACTTTCCGTATTTGAAAATATACGGGCCGTTTTCCTATCTTCCTTTTCTGTAATTCCTTCAGTTGAAAAGTACCTTTTTTACAGACTTATCTTTTTCATTTAAACTATCCTGCAATTTCTTTTTCATTTTTTCTGATAAAATCACTGTTAGTGTCTGTAAGTATTATTTTCTTAGATTGTAAATAAAATAATGGTTTAAAAAAAAAAAATCAGACAGAAATAAAATAGACCCCTTTTTTTTTACTGAATTTGAAGAATTGGATGTTTTACATTTTCTGTATCAGCAGTAAAAACAGAGATCCGTGACATTCCCTGCCACAAAAATCAAGGTGTTGACATCACCTTTCGAGCTCAGGCATTTTTTGCTGCAGAATTCAAAGCATTTAAACCGGGATTCAGACTTGTACTTCAGCTTGTGTAAGTATTGATCTGACAAGAGAACTGATGAATTACCATGTCTGTGAGTTGAATTACTGCATATTTTTCCAGTTTGATAGAATGCTGGCAATAATGTCAGTATCCTTGGTTGATAAGTGACTTACAAGGAACTATTATTGTTACCGTTTCCCTTTTTGCAAAATGTGATTTCAGCACGGGGTCTTTTCCATTATGTCTAAAATTTTTTTCATGCCTTTTTGTCCCTTTAAGACGAGTATGTCCCCCGGTCTGATGCACTTGGTCTTAAAGGATACTAGTGAAAATCAAACACGGGGAGGGCACAATCGTGGCGAAATGACTAGCAACCATAAACACCTGAGATGATTTTTGGAAACGCAAAAAACAGTGACGAGCTTAACTGACATGAACTTAACAAAATATTGTGGAAAACATATGTAACAGCCCTGCACGAAAATTGGGTAATTGCAAGGGGTTGAGCAGATAACGAAGTGATTAATGAATCTTGGTAATACACATAACGTTACAAGGTAGCATTCTGCACAGAGATTACTAACTAGCATGAGGCGCACGTACAACGAATAAACATTCAAAGAGGTCATCGAGGAGTGAGCGACTGCCTTCAAGCGGCTAACAGTTAAAACATTGTTATAACCATTAATATTGGTAATATACTTGTCAGTATACCTATGTTATATCATTAACATGGAATTACAACAGCTATTTTACAACATAATCACTTTTAATTTGTGAAACATAGAGTCCAGTTTAAGCCCGTGTCAAAGGCCCGTTTCTGGTACGGGCTTAACCGGGGGATGGGGTTCTTGGATTCGGTCGGGTACCCATGCTCGTTTCCAAAAAACTGGGAAGTAGCTGCATGCGGGACAACCGCTAGAGGTATCAAATTCACAATAATCAAGTTCTAATCCCGCTAGGGTATCAAATTCCGGTAAGATGTTGGCCTGGCTCATTGAAAAATGGAAAATTTTTAACTTGTTTATTAAACATTCGTAAAAAAACCCTAGCAGTGGTTTAATTTTCTACCGTAGTACAGTGTATTTTTCTCATCTATTGGTTCTTTAATTAAAGTAAGGCCTATACTTTTTTATTCACCGGCCCTTGAAATCAGGTCGGTAGGGTTATAATTTTTAACGCAAATTGGTCCCGTTAGGGTGTATATTTTCATCGAAAACGGTATATTATTAAGCTGAATACTGGTCCTTAGGGTAATTTTTATGGCAAATTGGTCCCCGTTAGGGGTCACTTTCAGAACCCAGGGGGGGGGTAACTAGCATGGTACCAACAACCCCTTGATACCCCCCCCCCCCCGTTTTTGTGCCCCATCCTGGCATCTATTTTCCAATATATCACCTTAAATGGAATGTCCCCCCTGACTAGGATTAGCTTTGTTTCCGCCCCGAAATGTTGCACATTAGCGCGTAACTGCCTATTTCAAACGTCGCCATGTTTTAATATAAAAAAAAACTGCTATTGTATTTTCATTAGAGATAGGAACGTTACTAGGAGGACTAAAACGAAATAACATTTTACTCCTGAGTGGGGTGTCCCATCTGGCCGCCGGAGGCTGCGTTTTGTTAAATAAACTAAAAGGGCCAAATTGACGGGGTAAAAATGCGAGTAATATTTTGAGAGCACTAAAGAGCATTAAATTACATTTAGTATATTGTGCGGACATGACCTTACTCTGCTGCTTTTCTTCCGGATTTACGTACCCTCGAGCGAATATAATCACCGTCAAAGAAACTAGAGTGTCCCCCCTGAGAGAGTGTCCTAGCACCATAGCAACATGTCCGGAATAACCGTGACCTTGTATAAGAAGCAATTTGGTAACAGTGCTGAAACAACGATGCATACAGAACTCAAGGCGAACACAATATGACAGTGGGTGGTAGGACACTCAGTCACGCGGAGACTGTAGTTTATGACACCGGCATCGTTACAAACAAGCCTGTACGTAAATACAATGCCATACATTCTTTTTGAGCTCCCAAAATCTCACCAAGTTCTTATTCAACACTTTTGCCATTTAAGTTCATTTAATATATGCCATTGTTTGCGGCGGCCATCTTGGACACCTAGAGGTGTAATTCCCCTTTAGTAGGTTAAAAACTTTATTTCGCGTAGTCGTCGATAAAATTTCTATCTGTCATGAAATTTATAATGGCGGTTCTACATAAAACAATGGCGGCCTTTGGAAATGGGCAGGACACGCTCGTGCAGCTTTTCGGGGGCGGAAACCTATCTCATCCTTGTCAGGACATCCCCTTCAAGGTGATATATGGGAAAATTCATCACCAGTTGGGCACAACGACGGAAAACTCCGATGATGGCAGCTCAGATGGAAGCACCAGTGTATCACTTTCTACTTATCCCAGATGAGAAGCCTTAATCTCCAATAACCCTCCGGTAACTAGATAACGGTTCGTTAATGGGAGATAACAACGCTGAACCCCAGATAACGGTCCTTATCTGGGTTAAAAAGCTGAACCCAAATAAACGGTCCTTATCGAGGGTTAACAAGCTGAACCCAAAAATAACGGTCCTTATCTCTAGATCACAAAGCTGAACCCCAAATAGGTCCTTATCTAGGGTTAACAATGCTTATCTCTAGATAAGAAACCTTATCGAGGGATAGCCCCTTATCTCCAACTCACGCTCAGTTAACTCACGTATAACCAAGCTGAAACGATCCCTTATCTAGGGTTACAAGGCTGAACCCCAAATAACGGTCGTTATTTGGGGTTAAGCTAGGTTATCTCCGTAGGGTCCGTTATTTGGGTTCAGCTTTGCGAACTCCAGATAAGGAGTGTTAACCCAGAATAAGGACCGTTATTTGGGTTCAGCTTTGTTATCGCTAGAGATAAGCTTTGATAACTCCGTTAAAGTACCGTTATTTGGGTTCAGCTGTCTTAACCCTAGATAGGTCTTTTATTTGGTTCAGCTTTGTACCCAAGATGTGACCTGTTTTTTAGGGTTCAGCTTTGGCTAATCGAGCTAAGCACAAGCACTCTTGGTTCAAAATAACACTTTCGGTAGGTGCGAAGGAGACTTGCAAATGTGGTTAATTTTCCTTCGTGATTTTAATGGAATTTCCATTAGACCAGATCAGAGATGGTCAGGGGAGAAGACCTTCTATGTTTACCGATTCAGTTACTTCAATTGGGTTTGGGGATTTTTTCAAGGAAAGTGGTTTCAGGGAAATGGCCGATGGAAGTTTTTGGTTAAGCGTTCAATTGCATGGATGGAATTTTTCCCATCGTAGTCTCCGTAGTCCTTTGGGGGGATTATTGAGAGGGATGTGCATTAATTAGTAGGTCGGGTAATGATTGTGGTATTTGCAATGTGCACAAGCAAACGTCAAAGTGCAAAATTAATAATGAAATTGGTTCGTTTCTTTTCTTCTTCAGTGCTTGAAGTGTAATTTGGCCTTTTCTGCTAAACATATTTCAGGGAAATTTTAATGTATTGGGCGATGCTTGTATACGTTAACAGGTGGATCGTTTTCGCATGCAGCCCCAAAGGCCGATTTGTGCGCACAGCATTCCACAATTTCCTCTTGAAAATTTAGAGCTAGAGCGTGGCAACTGCTGATATTGTTGCTTTTTAGCATACTTTCTAAAAAGGGTTGGGCTCCATCTTCAATTTCTTCGCATTTCAGCCATTTGCTTCGCTCACAAGTTAATGGATGGCCTGATCTAACAGATAGCTTTATCTTTAGGAAACTTAATAGGGAAGTAGGCGCTTGAATGCGAGTCCCGAATAAGCGTCCGATTAACTTTGCCATTTTAAAACATTTGGGGGCGCTCTTCAACAGTGCATGTCGTCTTATGAGGCAGCCTTATTTAATGTGCCTTTTTAACAGCTTTCTTTGGTTTCCTAAGGGTTGGGGAGTTTGCTTGTCCCTTCCAAAAAGTAATGTTTTGTCGTCGAGTCATGCAGTTGGTGGACATTTCATCAGTGCCAATTTGTCCTCAGTTCATAGTGGCTCATTAGGTTTCAAGACTACCAAAGAAGCAAGTCAACTCAATCTCTATTGAAGTTTTCAAATCCATCTTTATGTCCTGGTCTTGCTAGTTTGCATATTTGAGAAATTAGGCCGCAGCTAGTATGGGTCCTTTTTTGTGCATTTGAGGCGACCCTCTGAACAGGACAATTCAGTGAATGTTGAGGAGGTTCTACTTGCCAACGGGCTATCCCTTCAATTAGGTTTCAAGCCATAGTTTCAGAATCGGGGCAGCGACCTCATCAGCTATATGTGGGTTTTCTGAGGAGATGATTAACTGATGGGTAGATTGCAGTCATCAGCCTTTGCGTCTTACATTGGCCTGATAGTTTAATTTCTTTGTATAATTCGAAATATCAACCTTTGAAAATTCAGGGAACAGAGTTTTTCTTCTCTGATCAGCATCATAGGCATTGCACTAATTTAAACTTGGTTTCTCAACAGGTAACTTATTATGAAGAAATGTATTTGTATTATAACGCGTTAGCATTGATTTGGTACTCATGTTAACAACGAAAAAGTTTCGTCCTTTGAATTAATGTTGGCCCGCTTGTTGCCTTTCCTTTTCTTCTTCTGGTTTCTTTTCTTTATTTCTTTGCAGACTCCATTCGTACCTGGGTGCTTGGTGGACAGCATTATAACTCATGCAGTGGAAGGAATACTCAACTTAGTTTTGGCGGTTCATGTTGTGTGGAACGAGTTTCCGGTGCAAGATTGGCGGGCCTTGGCAACAGGCTTAGTGGGCCTTAGCTAGAAATAGTTTCCTACAACTTTTATTTTTCATTTGGGAACTAATGACATTTTCCGCAGTACTCTGGTGATATCAGAGCAGAATTGTTTTCCAATTTTAAAAATATCAGGAATATCTTACCAGATACCCCAGGGGGGGGCTTATATGGCTGATATTCTTCCAAGGCGGGAATATGTGGGGGAAGTGAAGAAGGTAGGACCCATGTGGTCCAGTGGATACAACGATCGCCTCATGACCCAAAAGTCCTGGGTTCGAGTCCCGCCGAGGTCAATGTGTTTGTGCCACTTGGGCAAGGCACTTTCCTCGCTTGGCTCTCCCACCCAGTTTCTACATGGGAGGCGTAAGGATATTTGCCAATTTCTGGCCTCCTCTTCTTTCCTTCTTCTACAGTAATCAGGTGTCCGCAAGCAAGTGTTCATTTTTTAAAAAACAATTTTACAATATGGTACTTTTAATGTTGTGTTTTTTTTTTTATAAATTTGACAACTCCATTCATCTCACCATATGAATATAATTCGATCAAACTGTTCGACTATATTTAAAGTTTCACAAGGTTCCAGGGAACCTACGTACCGTGCTCAATTACCGTACCCTGGCGATTTCTTTGCATTAACTTTGTTATATTTCTTGCTTATTTCGATCTCATGATCAGTATGTATCGTAACTAAACATTCTGAGGTGTGTGATTTTACCATTTTAACCATTTTAACTATTCCAAAAACACATGGTGAACGGTAATGGTGTGTAAGAATATGTCCCTACGTTACCATTTGGAGCTTTAAACGCATATGGCAATCCCTTATTCATGCCCAGAACTTAGTACCCACTCATTAGAATTACAAAATATGAAAAAATAAAAACATAAGAAAATATTAACAATATCGCAGATTTAGCTCTTTAAAAACCGATTAGTAACCTACGTATTGCACTTCGTTACTACATAGTGTTTTAGTGAGCAAAGAAATATGAAAGTCGCACGAATATGAAACTTTGTGGAATTTGGAAAACGTTGGTGTTGTATCGTCCATCGCATGTTTAAAACAAATATTAATTTACGTCTACCATTGGATCGTTAACCGTACAATAATATTTCGTGACAGACAACAAAATTTAACATACAATAAACATAAATCTATCTTCCATGCGCATGTTTTTTCACTGATTTACATAATATTGGATCAGTTAATGCAACAATACAGGTTTTAAACATCGACTCATATTGTTTTTATTCACGGGGTTTCAAACACGGTCGAAGGGTAACGTAACTTTTAATTTAGTAAATGTTTTCTTTTGAGTTTATGGATAATTATGCCTCCATATCGACCTTAGATGTGCTCTAAGAATAAAGTTATAGACAATTGATGTGCTGATTATCGATATGTTTTTGTTCAGTTTCGGCATGCCTCTAAGGTATTTGATAGTCATCAGTTTCATTGGCACGCTATCCGGTGGCTATAAAAGTGTAGATAATCTGCTTTTTAGAAGGTGTGATTGCTTTGGGCGTTGATAACACTAATCTTATCTAGTACAAATAAACCAGATATAGTTTATTGATAAAACTATTCACAGTCACAGAATCTTAAATACTTGTAAGCTTAGGTACATTAACCACACCGACGTTAAGTTATAAATTTAGTTTTTTTTTTTTTTGGATTAACAGGAAATTGTTGTATAATGTATAACAATCACCTAGAGTGAATTTCTATCAAACCTGTAGACCCTATTTAGGCATAAGACATTTCCCGAAGAGACACTTTACTAGTATTCAGGAAAACCTTATACAATAAGAAAACAAATTTTTAAAAACATATATAGTGGCTCACATGGTACTATACAACTAAAATAGAGAGCTAGGAGTTACCGCATCTTTTGCGAATCAATTGGATGTCAAATAACTTCCATTTAGTCAATTTTAATTTTGTAACGTAAGTTACTACTACTACACAAAGTTAATGCATTCTGCAATTTTTTTTTAAACAAAATTCTTTTTGAAATGGTACGTACGAAAATGTAAGGGTAATAATGTGAACGCATGGATTTCCAGTGACACCATTCGTACTTAATTTTATAGAAACTATTTAGTTGGGCTTACCTTGAAGCCGTAATGAACTTTTGGTTGACTACAGGAATCACTTGGCCGGTCCTGTTTCAATTGTGCGCTTTGCAATTGCAGCATCAATTTAAAAATACATCACGGTCACCGGGACCGCGATTGTCGTCTGCCGTCGCGGTTGTGAATGGGACCAAAGTCACCAAGGTCCCATGAGGTACACCAACATGTCACCACACTTCTCACCTCCTTTCCACCACGTTACATCGTCGTAAAAAATAGCCCTTACGGAACTCATACGGCATGCAATATATTAAGGGTTACATATTCTGACACAGACACACTACCACACAGACATACGAACAGAGTCAATCATATGTGCCTTCTGCAATTCTTGCAGACGACACAAAAATAGGTGAGGGTATGAGCTTATTAGTGATGGCATCGGTCACAACATCATATATCTGGTAGCAAAGTTAATGTCCCCTGTAAGCAGTCCTTTAGGGTTGATTTTATCCTAGGGTAATATGGTAGGTGTTAAAGACCCTTGGTGCACGTAGGCGAGGCTAACAGGTTCAAACTTGGCGATCTAGTTCATGCAGAATATGACGACTGTTAAAGGAGGGATGACCCGATTAAGTATATAAATGTTTCATTTTCATTTAGATTGCCTTCATCCAAACTTCATCTGTAAAGTTTCGCGCCCGATCTTTCACCCTTTTTTGATATGAGATGTCAGATGTCCAAAAGCGGGACCGTTCAGACTCTACCCTGGCTGCTTTCTTCAATGTCCAAATTTTTACTTGTACCAGAACCCAGATTTTCGGTAAAATCTGGGAGTTCTGGGAACGCTGCTATTATATCGACCCGGCCGCTTTGTGGTATTACGATTATTGCGGTTTTAAACCAACGTGGGGACTCTTTTAGGTATGATTTAATCTGCCAGATGGAAGGCACTACAAAGTGATGCATAGATTTTGGTAGACAATATTGATGATCAGGTTTTGGGCATTTTAGTTAAATGTTGTCGATAGCGAATGCTAATGCTCTCCGATCGGTAGGTAGAACTGACCGACGTGCCATATTAGTTTGTTGTCGCGGTCGCTACAGGAAGAGGGGAGCCTACTAACGGCGTGATTGCTTTTTAACGTTAAAGTATTTTTTAACATGTTCCTATTTACTTTTAGTTTATCTAATGAAATATGTGATCAAGTATGGTGAAATGGAGTGCCACGAGTCATTTATCGGTGGGGAGGTGAGCATAGCGAGGTAAAACTATAATACAGCGAAAATGGTTTACATCGGGTCGATGAGTATTGAATTTATAGCGTATATTTTAATAGATAATAAATCATTTCATTGCCCAGAGTTTGGTGTGCATAATCTTGAAGCAGACGACTAAAGCAACACCTGCAATACCGGAATCAATTGTTGTATCCTGGCAGTGTTTTTGAAGTTCACAGTTTCCGCCGTATATTTAGCTGCAATACTTTTTGTATTTTTCACTGCGACAAAGCGGACCTTCGAATAACCCAATTTGATTCAAGGAATGTGAGACAGGAAGGTTGGTATCCCTAAATCCTGATTTCAAAATTACCACAACCGTATAGTGGAAGCTATAGTAACCAACAGCGACGCTTTTAGGTCAGAAGGAAGGCAGATAGATATAATCAAACTACCCACATCATTCAATCAAGCCTTTTCTTGATTTTAATGTTTTCATTTTTTAGATATTTAAACATAATTTGCGCATGAAATTCTTTTCCTCCATTTTTCTTCAGACTCTTTCCTCTTAGATTTCTTCCACGTAATTAAGTACCTCCTTTCGCTTACTTTCATTCGGCTTCGTCTTTTTGTCATTGTGTGTTTCCTTCTTCTTCTTTTCCTTCTTGCTTTTTTAGAGCCTTTCATTTTTTGTTTTTTCCGCCATTTTTCTTTTGCCTCCGTCATCACCGCTATGTGTCGCTCATCGTTCATTGGAGAAATACTGATTAGTTGTTTTGAATATTATTGAGGCGTTCACTTGGGTCAGTAGTTCTTCAACTTGTTGTTTCATTTTCCACGCTTTTTGCGGATGCAATTTTTAAACCCTACGTTATCGGTTCCCACATCGATCGAGCATTTTTCGATACGCCCCTTGTAGATTATTTACACTAATTATGAACCGTTTTTCCTTCTCCCTCTTTTGAGTCATCCATACCAGTGAAAACGAATGATAACGTGAATCTCACAAGCCACCAAGATTTTCTCCATAGTTTTCACTGTTTTTGTCGTTTTGTCTTCGTGAGCGCGATAATGTACTAACAACAAAAGTATAGCGTGTGGACCCGGAACTACTAGCCTTACTCCTTCAAAATTTCCGTAACGGTGTCCTTCTCTCACTTATATCAGTGTCGAAATACCTGGTGTATCAACTATCTTAATATTTCGACCGAGGATGTTTGCTTCTTGAGCTCTGCTATATCTTGTTACTGAACGTGGGTCCGAACTATAACAACACATCTGTCGAATCGTCAAAGCTAGACGTGAGTACCAGTATCACTTTTTTTTTCCTGGCTCCTGTCATACCCAAGAGGATGATCCTCAAAGTGTCTGTCCAAATCAGGATAAAGCAAAACATATATCCCTTGAATTTTATTGTTTTATGAATTCGACTTTTGAGTGTAGAACAAGTTTCAGTGAACGGAACACTGCCTTTCAAAATGGCCCGTCCAAAATTACTTTAAATAAGGCCAAACAAAATGAACTGTTGTTGTTGCATGTCCTCAACGCCCTCTGTGGAATAACTTGTTTTCAGTCGGATGGGGGATGGCCCGATAGAGGATATAAATTGTTGATCTTGATAGATTGGCCTTCAACTCAAAAATCCCATCTGTAAAGTTTCGCACCGATATTTCAATCCGTTTTTGAGGCGATAGCTAAACACGCTATTTTGTAAGCCCCATCAGTACTGCTGTGTACATAATATTGGTCGACCAAAATGGGGCACATTTTCGCTCATAACTTCCAAACCAAACATCCTTTGGGCCTAAGATTTCACAGGGTAAATGAAGAAAAAAAATAGCTTTTCTTCTGATAACCAAAATGGTTGACACACTTCCGATAAAATCGGGGCTTCTGGGGACGAGGTTATTAAGCACGGGCCATGGACCTTAAGTGGTTCGGTCGGCGAGACCACGCAAACAATCATTTTTGGGCCATATTTCTGATATAACAGTGTAATCCGTAGTGTGCAGCCCCATAATTTTGCTAAAAAAAACCCAATATCGGTAAATTTTGGTATCAATTGTATAGTCCTTAGCATCAGGAAATTTTATCCAAATGGTACCTGAAAGGGACAAAACGATACTTAGTATTCGTCCTCAGTACCACTATCCCTCTACCCAAACTGCCATGGATAGCATTTCTGGAATGGTACTATAACCAAGGTAGGGGAACACTCCAGGATTACCAGGGGTCACTTTTTAAATTATTGGTCATGTGAAAAATAAGCCACGTCATTTGTCCAACCATAAGATTCCAAAAAGTATAGTTTTGTACTATCTACAGCCCAAAGTTTTGGGAAGTTTTAAGGTACAACAGCAAACAGCAAAATGGTTAAAAATCTCAGTTGTACGGGTCAATTTTTGAAGTTGCTCCACTTTGGTTTAAAATTGGTGGCATGATTGAGGGAGTCATTAGTCCGGATGCCATTTCCTGATTTTTTGCTCTAACTTAGAAATGTGTTACTATAGTTTTTTCTCAACAGATTCTAATAATGCTTTAAAGACCATCTCGTTGAAGAATCAAACTGCAGACAGCCCATCAGCATTGAGCAATTTTAAGATATTCTAAAAACCAAAATGGCGCAAAATGCCATATTTTGTTCAGAACTTTTAACAATTCAAAAAATAAAAAAAGTAAAAAATTAAAACAAATATTTTTATGGTAGTAATGGGATGATAAAAGACACAGCTATATTTTGTCACGATTTCAAGATTGCGGTTAAATATCCATATTGTTGACCCAAAAACAAAATGGCCCCAAAATACCACAATTTATGAAATTCATCAACAAGGTTTGTTTTGTCGTAGTATAAGCCTGACAAATGTACTCACGTTATGGATGCCAATTAACAGGGAACAAGCCATGTCTAATTAATTAATGTTTTATTCACCGAATCTATTTGCAGATGGCGACCAAATACATCGCTGCCAATGCTCCAAGCTCACGTTTAAATTTCACCAATTTTTTTTCCAGTGCCGGCTGAACAATAACACTGTGGTAATGGCTGTTAAATATCAAGACAAAAGTAATAAGTGGCCGCCAAATAGCAAACTTTGCGCATATTTAGGTTAAGTTTTTTTTTTTTCTCTCATAGATGCATTCTCGTGGTTCTGGTCACGTAAATGTTGACGTATCAAGCATCGCTCAACAATTTTCAAAGTCTTTCCTGACGGCTCCGTTTCCTTTGGTAGGAGTCCCTTTTTATGAGAACCTTTCCTGCCAGGGTTTCTTCTTTTTTGTGTGAGTCCTTTCATGATATCTTTTCCCTGACCAGGTTTTTGGTATATGGGTATATATATATATATAATATATATATAGATTATATAATATATATAATATAAGTCCTTAAATGCGCACCCTCCCTCATTTGTTTTATAGGAAATTACTCTGTGAAAAATCTAGTCCACCAGTACAATGGGACACAATGTTCATATCATGTAATGACCACTGATCGTTTTCGCTGTAACCTGACTTCGAACCATCATTGTACCCATTTCCGATCTAATTGTCAGAAAACTTTGCCCAAACAATGTTAGTGGTTTTCTAGCTATCCATAACCTTTTCGTCATATTTATAGCTGTATTTTGACCTTTTTGTTGAGCCATATCAAAAAAAAAAGCCAATTACCATCAAAATTGCTGGTAATTAAAAAAAAAATGATATATCTTCTCATTTACGGCCATACATTACTTGGTCCTTAATATTGATAATAATTATGATGTTTGGCTTAAAGCTCTTAAATCCCTACCGTGCGCATTTTTGCCCCTTTTCAAAAATCACGAGCGGACCCCTGCCGTGTGTTTACAGGAAAGTGTCCCAGATCTAACAACACAAATGCCGCTAGAAACCTCCCTTTTTAGCTCTTTTTAGTGGGACCGTCAGGTTGCTATTCATTTACTCTAGGACTTAGGGTATAAAAAAAGAAGTACAATCCCATCTAATAGTTTTATGTAATTGAAGGAAAGATGCATGTCATGTGGATATAAAGCAGTGAGATTATCACCCGGGGGGTCACTCCACTTTGGAGGTAACATGTATGTAAGGCTTTTTAGACCCCCCCCCATTTTTCAGCATTGTTGTCGCCCACCGACCTCTTTTTCTAAACTTTCACAACCATGCAACACCCCATTTTTTTTTGGACAAAGACCCCTATTTTGATCAGTATAGCAGAATATGCCTAGGACGGACATTCAAGATGAGATACGAACAGTTGAAGGAATAAAGATCCCTGGTGCTGACAATGTTTACATACCTTTTGGGGGCCAATTGCAAGGTCATAAGATCGTAGACACCGCCATAGAAGGTCTATATACTCAGAGTTTTAGGCATCATTGTAAAGTAGTTTCAGATCCCCTAATAGAAATGGGGCGAAGATAGTAGTTGCTCAAACTGCTGTTTGAGAGTAAGTGCTCAACACAGTTTGAGCACGACTCTCTTCCGCCCCTAAATAGAACATGGGGCGGAAGAGAGTATTGCTTCAACTGCTCTTCGGTGTTTCAGTGGGTAAATACATTGATCTTGATACTTTTCCGGCAATCCAATTATATGCTAAGCTCTATTCTGTATATCTTTGATATTGCTGAAAATACGCAGATTGGACTTAGTTTTACCTGGCATTTGAGCTTTTTTAATTTCTTCCTAAAATTTAGGTTGTTGGAATTAAACATGTGTATCACAAGCGGGTCTATAAGGGGGTAACGATATTAGTAATTTGTGGGTGTAATGTCCAGGCCTATTTTGCGCCGCAGCCAAAGCCGTTCACCATGTATCGCCAACTTTCCCGTCGGTCTTAAGTTGGGGGGGGGGGGGGGGGGGAATGTCGATGGATCGTGCCGGAATGTCTCTGCAATCACATGGCATGAGTTCCGTGCGACGACGCCTGTTTTGGGCTGGTAACCTCCTCCATGCGACTAATTGATCAATCGAACGATGACAGTGACCGGCAATCGTACTCGGCATTGGGCAACAGAAGATGATTTGAAGGATATTTCCATATATCTGTGCTTTTGTTCATGTGACACGCCATGATATGCTTGTACTCGCATAAGAAAAGCCCTGGTGTAGGTGCCATCCAGTTTATCCTGTCCACTTCTCATGGTCCAGTCCTCAGGTCCATATAACAGGATACTCTCACAGAGTGCGTCTAAAAACCTTCAGCTTGGTTGAATTGGAATACCAGATTACAAGTGGTGTAGTTTATTTAAAGCATTCCAAGCTTGTCCCTTTTGTGACAGTTCAGTCTTTTTTTCGTTCTGTCGGCAACATAGGTCCCCAGTTCTTAAAGTTTTACTTAAGGGCCCTGATCTCCTTTGATTTGGGTACCGTCGTAGTGCAGGTTGATGATTTTCCCCTCCTCAATGACGGTCATATTTTGTCTTTTTGCATTTATATGTATGCATTTAGATGCAAGCATTCTCAGCGATGTTAGTAGATTCTTGTGCACCACATATCAGGATCGTCTGGTAGAGCCTAGATTTCAATCTGCGTATCGTCAAGGGCTGTGAGATCTTTCTTTGGTGTACATCTAGAGCGTCTTTAGGTATATCTAGTGTTGCGTTAATTTGGTACAAAGTTAAAGACTATCTAGTCATGAACATCAGGAACTAGCTGCTCTGCCTTTCCATTTCTAGTTGTCCCTACATTTTATCTAAGCCCTCTGTCATTGTGGGTTGCCCTTTTGGTTGTCCTAACACAACATGGCTGTGATACTCTGATGTGGCCTGCCGCTTTAGATCAAGACTTACTGATGTCGCTGTGGGGGAAATACAACCTAAGATCTCGCTCTGAGACATTCCGGTGTATCCCCATTCTTTCTTAGTATGGTAGGTAAATTGGTTGGCGTCTGTCACAATCTCTTGGTAACAATATAATCAATTTTGAATTTCTACTTAAATTATTCCTCTTAAGTGTTAACTGAAAATTGTGTTTATTGCATGTCTATCATAGTTGTTTTTCACATTCAAATTTTAGATATTGCTTTTGTATCTTCTCGTTTTAATAATGGTTATTGCTCGTTTTTCTTTGTGAAGCCAGAGGCCTCTGATTAGCGCTATCTTAAAGATTGTTGTTATTACTATTATCTTGCAATCTGCGTGCAACTCTAATGACAGTCCTTCGTACGTTTGAGCACCTTTACGTGGTCCCCTTTTGTTTAAACATGGTTTAACTGTCCCGTGTGTAGTTGCATTTATGAGTAAGATGCCTTCTTTAATAAACAACTGGAATGTAAAATAACAGAAAATATAAATTGAGACCCTCCAGTCCTACTAGAAACTACTTTTTTGCATAGATCTTGGCATACAAACAATATATTTGTAGGGACCATAGATCATGTTTAAAAAGTGATATTTTTCATTAAGCAATGGGTACTTGGCGGCCATTTTGTTTTTTTTCGCTAATACTCAAAACGCTAAATGCTGATGGACTGTCATCATTTGTATTCACTGATGTCTAAATAAGCATTAGAATCTGTTGAGAAAAAAAACTATAGTAACAGTTCTAGAGCAAAAATTCAGGAAATGGCATCTGGACTAGTAGGGCCAAACTTTTTAATTTGTTCAGCCGTCACTGAGGAAAAGAACTCGTTTAAATTTTACAATGTGATGCTTTTGACCCGGACCCTTGGCAGCGATGTATTTGGTCGCCATCTTGAAAATTTCCTGTGAATAAAATATACTCATAGACATGGCTTTGTTTCCCTGTTAAGTGGCATCCATAACAATGATTACAGTTGTCAGGCTAACTACGGCACCAAACCTTGTGGTGATATTTCACAAATATGGGGTATTTTGGCGGCCATTTGTTGTTTGGGGTCACAATCTTGATCTTTTAACCGCCATCTCTTGAAATCTTTAGATATAGCTTGTATCTTTTATCATCCCTTACTACCAAAAATATTGTTTTCCTCTGCTTGTACTAAGAAAAACACAATCTCGTGGTAAAATTTCTCTAAAATATGGCATTTTGGCGGCCATTTTGTTTTTTTTACGAATATCTAAAATTGCTCAGTGCTGATGGACTGTCAGCATTTTGATTGCTTAGAATGGATGGTCCTAAGGAAGCCAAACCACAAAAACTACTATAGTAATATTTTCTAAAGTAACTGGCTGGCATCCGGACCTACATAAGGAATTAAAATAAGGAATATTTTGAGTTTTTTAAATGCTTACTTACCCTAATAGGTAGAAATCAAGGTCACGCCCCGTTGAAACACAATTGACGTAGACGTTGGTTTCCCCTACATTGGTACTAAGCATTTTATACAGTCCAAGACTATCCTTATTTTATCCTATGAGCTCCACCCAATAATATGCAACATATATTTAAATTGTTATCCAAATCTTTGAATTTGACCCGTACCACTGAAAATGACCCTTTTTTTTTTTTTTTTTTTTTTTTTTTTTTTAATTTTATGTGGATTAAAGCTTGTTTTTTACCTTTTTGGAATCCTTATGATCATACAAATAATGTGGTATAGTTTTCAAATGATTGAAAAGCAAATTTAACCACCCCCCCACGTTGGAGTAAAGCTTGGTTACCCCCTACCTTTCTATAGCTACCATTCCAGAAATGCTATCCGCATTTCTTAGTAGGCCATGGTATCTGATGCTGCCATAAAAGTGTGTTTTGGCCCCTTTCAGGATACATAAAATTTGCGGCTCATGGACTATATATGGACCTATCTGTTTTTTTATTAATTCCAAAATCGTACCAACATTTTCTGGCATCGTTATTTCAGATTACTCGTATGGCCCGAATTTCCCGTATTAGTGAAAATCGCCCCTGATTATCAATTTTCATATTTTTTAAGGGACATGGAACATTTGAAAAATAGTGCGCCCTCAAGATTTTTTTCAAAAATAGATATGTTGCATGCGTGAAGGCTTTTATATAAAAAAAGCCCTCACCCGAAAGATTAATAACCAAATCAGCTTCCTTACGGGAAACAGAACGATTTATATTTTAACCGTCGCACGACGTTAAATTCAGCAGGACAACGAAAATGGCGTTTAAAACACAAGAACACGCACGCCTATGCAAGCCACAAAGCCATAACGTACTGCTGCTGCAACGCGTTGGAGAAGTAGCAACGCGTTGCGACATTTCGGCAACGCGGTTTGCGACCTTCGGCAACGCGTTTGCTGTGTCGGCCAATCAAAATCATGAATTTCTGTGACCTATTTCAAAAATAGACCCCAACTCGTTTCTATATACCGTGCAACACGTTTGCAAACCTTCACAACGCTTGCGACGTCACAACGCGTTGCAAGCTTCGCAACGCTTTGCTAAGGTTAACAAGCCATAAGGGTCATAACCGTATTGCCGCAACGCGTTGTGAGAAAGTCCAACGCGTTGCGACTTTCGGCAACGCGTTCGACCAATTTCGGCAACACGCGTTGCGACCGTTCAGCAACCCTTTGCGGTGTCGCCAATCAAAATCATGAATTTCTGTGACGTTTTTCAAAAATAATCAAATCTCACAACGCGTTTGCGCCCTTCACAACGCGTTGCAACCTTCACACGCGTGCAAGCATACTTTATGAACCCTTATTTCCTTCACAACGCGTTGTGAAGTTTACAACGCGTTTTGAAGGCCCAACGCTTGTGATGCTTGCAACGTGTTGTGAAGCCATAAGGGTCTACAATTGCCGCAACGCGGGTGGTGGATCATTTTTTTGAAAATATTATTCACAGAATTTCTTGAATTTGATTGCTGACGCCGCAACGCGTTGCCGAAATGTCCGCAACGCGTGCTACTTTCTCACAAACGCGTTGCGGCCAATACGTTATGACCCTTATGGCTTGGGTTAACCTAGCAACGCGTTGTGAAGCTTGCAACGCGTTGTGACTCGCAACGCGTTGGAAGGTTCTCAACGCGTTGTGAAGGTTCGCAAACGGTTGCAAAATATCTAGCAACGCTTTGTGGGGCTTAATTTTTTGAAATACGTCACAAAATTCATGATTTTGATTGGCGACAGAGCAACGCGTGCGAAATTTCGCAACGCGTGTTGTGACGAAATGTCGCAACGCGTGCTACTTTCTCGCAACGCGTTTCACAATACTTAATGGCTTAATGGCTGCCATACACGCCGTATTCATATTTCCCACGCTATGCGCTGTTGTATGAGCGGTCTATAACCTTTGTGGTTTTTAAAATATCAGTGAGACAGTCAAAACTATTCATGTAATATACACATTTGTTGATAAAGTTATTGGAAAACTTAAAAGTGGCCTAAAAATTACCTGGATGCTTTATCCTCATTCCATGCCCCTACTGTTTTGGGGTATGTTATTGTTATGTGTAAAATATATCTCTGTTCTTTTCATGGCCTAGACTATCATTTTAAGAGCAATTGAATAATATTCATTTTTGTTGAAAAAGTTCCAGTGCCGCTTTATTTAGGGCTTGATTTATATCAGTTATTCCATTTGATAATGCAATAATAGAATGACCAAAACTCAAGGTTTTTATTTTGAGCGTAATAACCGTTACTGGTAACATATTTGGAACACGGTCCAGCCCTATTTACATTCCAGGTCACATGATCTATAGGCACTAGAACTTGAATGTCAAAATTGTTATAACAGAGCTGTCAAATAAAGAAATGCCATTTTGCTGCTTCATTAGACCAGAGCATAATTTTGACACCAGTGCAACAAAATCTGAGCACTGAAAATGGTACCCCCGGGGTGACCTTGAACCTTTCAGTGCTTCAGCCGTGTACCAAACAATCGGAACTATACCTTGTTTTATATCCGTCTAATTAACAATACATGCTGTACATTTCAAACTATTAATATAAATATTAATTATTTTAAAACTATAGAAAAAAAAAACATTCTTTAAAAACCTTAACTCCCCTAACTTCGAGAATGGGATTCTTATTTCTAACCCTAATAGATAACATCTGAGTACTGTCTGGTGGTGACTTTCATTCCTATTGAATTGATATTGACCGACCCGTCAGTGCTGCAATCAGGTGAAAAAGGCCTTAGATTTCTAACCAACCAGGGCCGTAATAATAACATTTGCAATCAAAGCTAAGAGGTGTTTTGGGTGAATACAATAAACATTTTTGGGGTGTCACAGTGTATCAATGCATAACAGTGACTCACACACTCATCTGACAGATTTGAGAATATTGCTGTTGAAATCCCGTGACCTAAACTACACTTTGTTACCAATCGTCTTCCTAGGTGCTGTATAGCATGGGGTATGAAGGATTTTGCCTTTTAGTTGACCATCTGGAAATATTGACGTATGTAAACTTCCATTACTTTTGTATTCATCTGAACAGTTTTGTACTAGTTTTATTGACCTCCTTGACCAAGAAAATCTTTACAATATTGACAACACAATCATCTTCATATTCTATAAAATAGGAAAATGTAAGTCTGTTTCCATAAAATGTCCAGCCATCTTGGAAGTGTGCCACATTCAATATTTTTAAGTTTGAGAATACTTTTATTGACCCTTGACCGAGAAAAAACATTTTAAACATACAAATTTTGCCTTCTTAGGGGTTTTTTATTAATATGGCTTCCATTTTGGGAAAAAATGGCGTTGTACGCAAATTGCCACCACTTTAAGTTGTCATCAACATTGTCATCAACTCCATATCACTACGGATAATTTTAGCTATGATGACCAATGTTATTATTTCGGCCCCGGTACCACTTTCCTAAAATGGTTTGGTGCTGTCGCACTACTATGTGTCGCAAAAGAAGGAAATTTGTAATTAGAATAATTACAAAACGCTCTAGCTCATCACCAATTGGTGGTCCATCGTTCAAGCAAGTCAGTTTAGAGGTCATTTTCGTTGAGCGGCACCTATTCTTCAGGATTGAATTTAAATTTGGCATTTCCAGCTCCGCCATTAAATTGCAATCGAGATCCCGATTCTAATTACAAAATCACTTCTTTTATGGCCAATACGCATTGTGAGGCATTACCGCTCGTGCGTATAGTTACTTGACATTTACCAACACATCTATGCTGTGTTCAAAATCTCAAATTGTGAAATTGGGAGCGCTCTTTAAAAAATGTGCTGTTATTGCTTTAAGATGAGAGTTCCGCAGGACATTAGGTTAAAATCTGAGGAGTGAGTTGTCGGACACTACGAGTTTTTAAATCTGAGAACACGACGGACACCAAGTTATCTGTTCATTGTCCTTGGCACTACTCCTGTTTTAAAATGAGCGTCCATTAAGAACTTGCAGACTTTATGACGCCATCGTGACGCCAGACTGGGATTTTTTGGCACTTTTTTGGTATCATTAGAAAGAAGAGGACCATAGATAGCCACCGGTCACAGGGTTTCATTACATAGACGGTCGAAGATTTATTACAAGATGCTAACTAAGTCAAAGATAAGATTTAAACTTGTATCAGATGAAAGATAGTTGTCAATATAAATAAAAACTACTGTAAGCTTCAAAAATATGAAGAATCAATTTGTCCATGGTTTCAAAATGCAATCAAACCTAGCAAAAATTATGAAATTTGGCAAAATCAAGATGGCGCTCCGCGTGCCGTGAGGTATTGTTTTTCAGTTGCTTTACAAAAATAGTCATCAAAAGAAAACTAAGCTGAGGACAAAGCATTGGCATGCTTTTAGTGAAAGATGATTGGATAAGGAATACTTAAAGAACTCAAAAATGAAGATAAAATTTCGTTTTGGTTCGAAATCCACAAAATGTAGGAAGGAAAATTGGTCAAAAATGCACCAAAAATGTCGGACTATGCAATAAAGGTCAGGGTCGACCTTGTGCGGTATCAAAGTATAAGTACCGTTGATTTTAAAAAACAGATGCACGAGGGGAGGGGTACCTCCCTCTTATCGTAATCAGTGTTGTAACGCAAAAAAAGGGCTTGATCAGACGAGAGTTAGAAAAAAGATTCAATTTTGGTTACTAACGGTCTTTTGCTATATACCTATAAGCCTAAAGCCAGTCCGTCTAACTTACACAGGCAGTCATTCTTTTGCTTCCTAAAAATTTAATATTTATTTATTATACATTGGTCTATAAGCAATATGGAGAGAGTTCGATAAATCAACAAGCGTCTGTTCGGTTTATTTACTTACCATTGAAAGGGCCCGACTTTAAAAAAAACATGCAATCATACCTGGCAATGTTACATTGAATGTGTTTCCCAAACGTCCTCGATAAACCATTGGTATCAAGAAAGAATTGAAACACTTTTTTTCCCGGCTCTGATTTTCGTCATCGTCATCGTCCTCATCCATCATCATCATCCTCATCATCCATCATCATCATCATCAGCATCATCATCAGCATCATCATCATCATCATCATCATCATCATCATCATCATCAACAACAATCAACATCAACGCAACATCAACATTAACATGAACGCCTTCGTCATCATCATCATTCATCAATCGTCCGTCTCGTCGTCATCATCATCGTCCATTAATCATCTTCATCATCATCAGCCATGTTGATATAGTGCCCTAAAGATTAGTTTGAGATTGTCCTGTTTGGATATACACTTACGTATGTATATATACAAAACAAATAATTAGCTACGATGAATGAAAAAAACCTAACCCACTAAAGCTACGCCTCTCCCATTATGGAATCATAAATTGGCAGTAAGGAAAATTTTCCCAAAGTCATTACACAACCTTTATGATATAGATTGTATATATTTGAGGACAGTTTTGAAAAGCGCCGTAAAGGCAGGCGTCATCTTGGTGGACCTTCCTGCAGCATATGAACACCGTGTGGCCCCAGGGCCTGACACTCCAGCTCCTCAGACCATCCCGATCGTCACCTTGTAAAATTTCACATGTAACATCTTGCAAACCGTAGCTTTATTCTCAAGACCATGATGGGCAGCGTAGTCGTCTGCGTCGTCTGAGGAACGGTGTAACCACAAGGATCTGTATTGCTCCTATGCTGTTCAACTTTTATATCAGCGATATACCTCAACAACATCTAGACAATATGCTACGCCGGCGATCTTGCCCTCCTCCACTCGGACAGCAGTTGGACATGAAGTAGAAAGCACACTTACTACAGACAATGTCCCTACTTGCAGCATATCTCAAGCCTGAAGACTGAAGCTGAGCGAAGCAAGACCACCGCTACTGCCTCAACTCCAACACCAAAGAGGCTCATCGCCAGCTTCAATCAACCTCAATGGAGCGCCTCTGGCATACAATCCTACACCAACTAGACTGGGAGTGAAGCTTGACCGACAGCTTACTTCCCGGCAGCACCTCGAGTCCGTATGCGCCAAGGTAAATTTGAGGAATAACCTCCTGTGCAGACTTGCTTGATCTTCATGGGGTGCAAGTCCAACGCCCTACCACCACTGCGCATGGTGCAACAGCTCTCCCACAAAGAAGCTGGACGGTACTCAACGAGACCTTGAGAATCATTACTGGCTGCCTCCCGCCACTCCATCCGAATTTCTACCAGTGCTTTCAGGCATTGCACCTGCAACACTTCGGAGGGAGCCCACCGCACAAACTAGTGATAAGGCCCTGCTGGACAACCAGCACCTGCTGCATAACCTGTCAAGGACTCACACCAGCTCGGTAGAGAGACTGTGCTCTCGCCGCCCTTTCTGCCGCCACGCTGCTAAACTCTCCCAGCTCCCCATTCAACATCTTTACAGACATGGAAATACTGCTGGCAAACATTCCAAGACCCAGATCAACTCTCTATTACACCTAAGACAGAACTACCACCTGCAGCAATCTCCCACGCAAAGGAATGGGTTCAACCTTAAACCGGATTCGCACAGGAGTCGGTCGCTCAATAGCAATATGCACCAGCTGGGGGCTCCGGCCATCGCCAGCCTGCCAATTAGGTTCTCCATCACAGACTGCGGAAAACATTCTCAATGAGTGCCCTACCTTTCTTCCGCCGGTGGATACCAGATATCTCAAACCCACCAATCAACAGTGATTGGCTCCAACGTTTACAACACATTTGTGCTGCCTCATCCGCAAGAAGAATATATAGATAGGAATACCGAAGCCTATGCAAGTGATTAACCAGAACTGCTTGCTAAATACCAGGTTCAAATTAAAAAACAACAATTTTATTATTTAAATTCTTTAAATATTTCAAGTTCTCAATTTGAGGGTACTAATTCAATAAACATTGTTTTACCAAGCCTCAATTTGCAGTTTTTTACCTTCAAAATTAACCACACACACGCCACAAAAATAGCCGAATACAACATTTTACAAATGCATGATTTATTCATGTCAAAAGTGGGCAAGCAATTTTGTCATAGTTTGAGGGTGTCATTAAAAAACAAATTGCCAAGCTCAATCTGATTGCTTACCTTCAAATTAAAAAAATATAGATAGATAAATTGGAGGATTATTTCTAAAGTGAAGTTAACCCAACCAAGCTTTTTTTTTTTTTGATAAGTTTGAGGATGAAAATATGTAAATCTTGTAGTGTTATTCGGTATCATTTCCGTCGTTGGCGGGAAAACCTCATTGTGCCATTTGACCTTAAGAGCAAAACCTCAAATGTAAGTAAAACGATAACATGACAAAACCTATATGTAACGGATTTCAAGAGACACCCAAACGGATAATTTTTGCAGTAAATGCCTTGCACAAGATAGGTTTTCCTTTATAAATATATTTAGATATTCTATGTCTCCAGATTTGAAATAAACGCCACGTGTTTTATATCATAGTGGGCTTGAAATCCAAACAACCTATACAATGTACCGCTACGTATGAATATACATCATTGTTATATAAGAACCCGATGTGACCCAAATGCACATATGAGGTTTTAGAACTGGGGGCCCACTTGGTTACATTGTGTGGTTTGCATTTGACCCTCTGGGTTTACGTGAGGGTTTCCCGCCCGATTTGTAATAATACCTGTGGTTACTTCATAAGTTTGGCCAAATCTGATAAAATTCAGATTGGTTTTGGAAATCAGGTTGGTTTCAGGTTGGTTTGGAAATGAAACCACACACACACACACACCCCCCCCCCCACCCCACACCACACACACACACATAGAAAATGTGCATGTTTCAAATTATAGGAATCAGTTAGAACTGATTTCTAATCCGGGCACATAAGATTTGTGCATTTCTGTTACCAAATCTAAACTAGAATGCCATATCTTACATTAAAATTCCTTGGTCTAAACCCTCAGCGCGCATTAGTTATGTTAATTTATTATAAAGATGGGTTTAGAAGTGTTTAAATTACCTGTCAGTGAATAACTTGTGTCAATTGTTGAGGATTATTGTTGATGTGTGTGTTTTGATCTGTCCGTCTGTCACTCCGAGAATTAGGCCGAGGAATGACATTTCAAAAAAAACTCAACACAAACAAAGCTCTCATTGACGCCTTTGTTAAAAGATTCTAGGGACAAGTCCCGACGCTGGTCACGATGGCCTCCTACGTCACTATGTTTTTTAGGTGTTACAATAACCATCCACCAGGGGACACAGTTCAATGGTTGTACTTGTACATGCATTGACATCATGAAACTACCTGTTTGTTCTTCTATCATATATTATACCCAAAAACCAGTGGGTGTGTTTTCTAATACACTGGTGAATTGTAAGCTACTGAACTGGCCATGGGAATTGAGACTGGCATGGCTCATAGTGAGTATACACACAATCGAATGTGGGTACATTGTACGTATCACGAAAACCATGCTTGACCGCGCCCACAAAACGGTTCGGCGAATAATTATGACAGCATCAATACTCCCATTGCAGTGCCACCAGTTCAAAACTTGGTTCCATGACTGCAAAATAGCCATGAATATTTGCTATGTCACCTTATTAGAATTAAATGTCACCTTCCAATGATGACACTGTGGGTTCAGGAATGATCTAAGTAATACGGGGAAACAGATAGTTACATTCACTAGTCACATTATGATCGGCAGTAAGATAAGATCATTAGGAGTACTTTTTCAACCCTCCATTTCCGGGATTGACCCATGGCGCAACGTTACTGCCATAAACACCCAACACTCAACAAACGGGTAAAAATCTTATTAAATTCTGTTTTTCAGCTTCCGATAGCCGAGAAAATACAGGTTTCCCATTATCATTGCGCTATAATTTTGACCACCTAGTCTAAAAGAGTCTCTCGAAACGTCATGAACACCACACTACAGAATTTCAAAAAATCTCCCCAAGCTGTATCACAAATATGACGTCACCATTCAATAATGTGAGTAATGTTACGTGCTCAATCTGTTTTCATCTTTCCTTTCTGGCTGTCCAGATTCATGCCCCGTAGAGAAGAATTGCCAATATTAGTGTCCTGGTAGAGCAGTATGTTTGTTGTTTTGCCCAAATCCAGAGCTTGTGTCAGTTTTTTTTGAAAGGCTGCCCCTGCTTTCTGTATTCTGGTTTTTAATGTCCTCACCACTAGTGATTTTCTCTGCTATGGTGCCCCCTCCCCCAGGTACACAGAGTTGTCCATTTGGTTTAGCCGATCTCGTTTTCTTTTAATGCCAATAGTTTTTGGTTTCCTTCTGCTGATTACCTGTATCTCTGTTCTTCTGGAATATTGATTTGGAGACCGAAGTCGCTGCTGGTTTTTATGGACTTTGTTTACCATTGTTTGTAGTTCCCGGGTAACCAGCTGTCAGGACAATATCATATGCGGACCTCAAGTTGTTAATGAGGATCCTGGGATGGTTGCGCCAATATCGGTATCTTCAGGCTTCGACCCATGGGGGGGGGAACTAGCTCGAGCAGAATATTGAAGAGTTGGGGCGAGATGACACAACCCTGTCTACTCCACCAGTCCTGTGAGTTTCGCCATTGAACTCTACTGCACTTTGGGTGATTGTTTTTGTAGAGTGCCTGGAGTAATCTGATGATCTTGCGGATAGCATTAAAAACATAAAAGTGTCAGGTTAAATTACCTAAAGGTGGTTTAGGAAAAGATGGGGCTCAAAAATCTCCTGAATTTGTTTTAATACAAATATACAAGAAGAGACTTGATTCAAGTATGGCCTTGATTGCGCCAATGTTAAGAATATGATGAGCTTTGCAGTGATGCCCCGACAATCATATCATACTGGTTATGGGACCTGATTCTGATTTTGTTGCCCGAGGTACGTTAGCATAAACTTAAGACGGAGTGCTGAAACTTGCAGGATTACAGAAGAATGGAATAAGCAATGCTACTTGTTACATGATTTAAAACACCATTTAACTGTTTGCTATATTTATTTGGAACTTCTTTGAGCTACTTTGTGAACTTGGGTTGACATGATAGTCCTATAACGAAAAAGTGCGTCTACTTTTTGAAAAACGACATTGAGATTTAACATAAAGGTTTTTTTTCCTTATATGAAAAGTAATTAAATGCATGAAAATGAAAACTTACCAATCAAATTGGTACAAAGTAACATCAGGAACCAACGATACGGTTTTACAGTGCAAGGGGGAAAGGGCATTTTGCCCCAAATCATTCTTGAGGGCCTCTTTTCAATATTTTTGTTTCATTGAATACTGGTGGGTGGACACCGTATGAGACTGTTAATCTGCCATATTTGAAATATTTACTTTTTTATTTTTTTTATATTATTAGAAAAATATTTCATTTTATAGTAGTCGAGAGTTTGCCTACAATTTAAAAAATATCTGCTGTACCAATAATTTAAATATGATATTTGTATGGGCACACAAGTTTTTAGAATAATTTGCAAGTGCTGAATAACAGAAGTTTGCCAACTTAATCGGAGCTTTAATTAATGTGAGTGTTTGCACTCCCATGTTTGAAAATGGGAAACCATTTCAAAATGGATAGCATATTTGAATGAGAAAATATGTCATATTTTAGCTGTAGCTAATGGTTATCCTCGTTTGAATGGCGGAATCTTTGAATTTTTAAAATGCTACCTTTAATGAGCATTTTGCCATAAACTAACCTGATTTAATGCACTCAAATTTGCTTGACGCAATAACACTATTATATTTCTCTAATTGCCCTGGCTGTTTGTATATTGTTATGCCACAGTCCCTGTGCTAGGTAGTTTGAACGGTTAAAACACTTCCTACATCTGCATTTTGGCTGAGGTGCATTTACATGAGATGTTTTATAGCTCCTTGTCATGATATTTGTCCTTCCCAATGTCTTGATCTGTTACTGAGGAAATACTGTGTTATGGTAGTTTTTTCCCTGCATCCAACCATGGCCTGATGGCCTGATAATTTCAGTGTTTATTATGCATTTGTCGTGCATCAGCTGTTGACAGTCAGCGTCTCTGTGGTGTGGGGGGTTGTTAATGTCTCTTGCAGAACGTGACACATGCCTTGACATGACCATACACTAATATACTATATGTTATATAATAATGGGAAGCTTGGGTAAAAGCAAGTTTGTTTTTTTTTTTTGTTTTTTTTTTTAAAATCCAATGTCAAAAAAACGTAATTTTGACAACGCCCTGTTTTGACAACAGGGGGCTTAAAATCTCGTAATCACTTAAAATTATGCATAACCATTTTTATATTTTTGATTGTTGCCATTTTGAATTTTGAAGGTTAAAAGCTCACGCTCATTTAAACCAAATAATCTAATACTAATATTGCAATTTTCATATTGTTGTAGATGATGTAATTTGAATTTCAAAAAAAACCTCAAATTGGAGCTTCGCAAAAAAATGTTTTGATTCAGTAATTCTCAAATTATCATAAACAGCTCCTTGGCACTTGTCAAAGAAAGCTGTTTGAGCTACTTTGATAGCATCTTTTTGGACTTAAAATGCAGTGCATTTTCTAATGACACGTATATAATTATATAGAAATCATAAAGAAACTAATCCGTCTTTAATTAAAGACAATGGTTAAAGAACCTTAACCAAGTGTTTTTTACTACCTCACCGACCACTGATTTTTTTCGTATTAAGCGACAAACATCATCTTGCTTGGGATCAGTGTGTAGCTACATTATTCTGTCCCTTTTCCAAATCAAGTTACAAACATATCATGTTTTACGATATGACCGTCATAACTGAGCTTATTTTAAGTAAATTTGTAAGCAATCGCCAAAATCAGGGGTTTTTTGCCGCAAAATTTGTATTTTTTGGACAATGATGGGTGTTTTAAAGTAAGCATACACGTGTTTTTTTTACCTCTAAAACTAAAAAACATTAAAAATAATCGTCAGCATTTGCTTACAGTGGCATCATACATAACAAAGTACAATTTTTGGCATTTTACACAGTAAAGTATTGGAGGTGGCAAACCACCCCCAACTTCCGACTTTGGACGGACACCCTGACCTCCCTGAATGTGTACCTCCCTTTTTTTTCGATAAAAAGACCGGAAAGATTAACTTATAAAGTGTGAGTCAATAAAAACCCTAACATTCAGGAAAGATTTTTTCTTCAAGGTTAAACGTATTTTTTTGCTTTCAATTTTGCTTTGTTGTTTACAGAATAAACAGACTATCAGAAGATTTTTATTTGTGTCTTTCGGACTTTTGGTTTCAAATTTTTTGCGGAAAGACCTAAAATAATTCCAGTTTGGCCGATTTTAGCCATACAATGCGGAGAGACTGACGCCGACGTATACCATAACACATTATAGCAAGACAATTCACACATGCGATTTCAGATGGTCATCGATTTTTTCTCGACAAAACATATCAGTTTGAATAAAATGGTCTTTGTGTAACATAATGTAAGTAAATATCTTCAAAAAAATTAAATTACCCATTGTTCAAATCACTTCAAAGAGTTCAGTTTTGAAATTCACCCATATCACGTCTTCAGTTCATGAATCATAATTAAACTGCTCAGAGGATTTTGTTTTACATCTTCTAAGGGTAATTAATTTTTGGCACAAATACAGTAGACTGCGTCCATAAATTGCAAGAAGAACTAATACTAGTTTTCTGTCACATAATCGGAATCAAAACTTAAAATTCAATATCGCAAACTGCTTGTTTTTTCAGCGTAATACAAAAACGTTTTTTGTTTCACTTTTGCTCCCAAATTTCGTTGTATGGTTAAACCATGAAATCATGCTGAACCAAGTAAACTGTGGTCTAACCTCTATCGTGAATTTCTTACTTGGGGGAAATTTAACCTTTTTTATACTTAGCAATTTCGTTTGGTACTCTCTGGGATAAGTATTTTTATAATTCCTTCATTACTCTTCACACCACCTTCTATTGTTTACAATAATTTGGTGTTAAATGTTTTGTACTCAATCACTGCTGAAGACCATGTTACTCTATGTAAGCGATGCATCTTTGTTGGCTCAAAATCGGCCCAAACATGATTTTTAGTCTCTCAGCCAAAGAGGCGTAACTTCTTTGAGCAAAAACAATTCGTAACTATTTTGATTATTTTTTTTATCTGATGTGGGTTTTTTTTTACTCACACTGTATATCATTACAAACAAGCCCTTATATCATATTCCGTTGCTTGTTTTTGTGTGAAAGGGAATCATCCGTTAGTCGGACGAGGTTAAGAAATAACAAATATCTAAACACACACAACATGACAAAAAAATAATAAACTCAGATTTAGTTTAAAGGCCAAGCGCATTGAAGTGAAAGTAACGCCATGACGGGATTCCGGGCCCTTCCCGCCTATACACCCAACCCCCCATGCATCATAGCTGCTATTAATGCCCCATTTGCAGGTAAACTAATGTTTACAACAGTTTGGTAACCATGTGCAAGACAAACCTGTGATTTTTCTTCATTTGTATGGATGCTTTATATATCCTTTTAACCAGACCACGAATAGTCCTATATTCTAAAACAAGATCAGTTAGAGTCACATCCCTTCCCAGACAAAATTGCGATTTCTGCATACAAAGTCCAGAACAGGGAAACATTGTTACTGCTGGCTGTCACTTAGCTAACATTCATAGATGTTATATTCTTGTTACCACCAAAAGTTCACCAATTTTATTAAGTCCATGGCCGATCGCTAATAGCCTCGTCCCCAGAATCCCCTGATTTTACCGGAGGTGTTCCTCTTTTTTTGTATAAGAAGCTGTTATTTTCTCATTTACCCGGTGAAATCTTAAGCCAAAGGATGTTTGTTTTGGAAGTTATGAGCGAAAATGTTCCTCCATTTTGGTTGACCAATATAAAATTTTACACATACTCTAGGGGCATACAACATCCACGTTTTTTAAGCTCCTCGCATCCAAATACCTCGGCGCGAACTTTTACAACATGATCGTGTTATAACCGTGAAACAGACGATTCGCACAACAGAGACAAAAGCTCATAGGGTGTGCTCTGTTTGGTCCAATTAATCACGTAAGGTTTACAAACGTCAAAAATAACCAAAATTTTCAAATTTCTTGTGCTACAAAGGTCCCACGCAATAATCTTGACTGGTTTATAATGAATGAGCTATATCTAGTGTCTTTGGATCAAAGGTCCATCTTACGGTCCCCCAGCAGTCCTACTTAACTATGTAAAATATTGAAACAGGGACAACTGGCAATTTTAATGTTCGTTATGTTGGCTGTGTTGAAAGATTAAAAAAACTATCAATGAAGACCTGTCATAAAAAATTGGTTTGGGTCCAAAGTTTAAAACCTCGGGGAATTTCAAAATCTTTTTGGTGCTACAAATTGCATGGCGATAAACTTGCCTTATAGTCAGGTGGATTTTGCGCACACAGCCTGAAGGGTGGAAATGGATTACAGACTTTTCTATCGATATATGTTAGTTTATTATCAACCTAAGCAATACTTTTTGAGGGTGTGCACAAATGCCCAGTGGCATTTTTGAAAATCATATGGCTGCTTCCTGTCAAAAATCACTAAACAATCCCTTAAGTATTTCTGAACTAGCGACATTTTTTTTGCGGTTCTCTGGTGTGTTTAAGCACGATGAAGTATAATAATGTGATTTGATCATATACATTGCCACAAAAAGCATATTGGCTGCTCAAAATCCAATATGGCGCTCGGAATCATTAAAATGACCTTAATTCCTCCAGTATACCTCTTGTAATGATAGGCAGAATTAATGCTGAATACATCAAATTTGTACTGCTGGTGTCCAGAAGGCTGTTAAAATTGAACACACTCTGCAAGAATTATTTTTTAGCACCTCGAGATCATATCGAAAGCCTCCAGGCCCGTCAAGTGTTCTCCACATTTTGAAGTGTAGAGGCGTGTATCTAGTGTCTATATATACAAATGTTTTTATGGCTTTACACTATAGGTATATGTATTTGGTTACTAGAAACCCCTTATTTGGTGGCATTTCTCTGTATCACAATTTTTTATATTCAGATGGCCGCCAATATAGCCGCCTTTAATCTTTTAAAACCTATATTATAACTTATTATATGTAGTTTACAAAATCACCTAATTATTATTATAAAGGTTGTAAATGAAGGTATGGGATAAGTATTTGACGATTTGACATTCTTCTCTGGCATTTTGGTTTCGAACATTTAAAAATGTCAAGATAGGTCCATATGGCCGTCTTTTAACTTTCTTTAAACCTATACCTTACGCATACTCGTATTTTATTTATTATCGCATCCCAAAATCATTATTAAAGTTTAAAGAAAGTATGAGATATATGTCTTTGACATTACAAACTAGCGTCCGGTCTGTTTGGTTTTGAACAACCTGCTTTGAAAATTCAAAATGGCTGGCAAGATATTATGATCAATATGACAATTTGTAGGCTTTTAAGATCTTAAAAGGCAGTCATATTAGCTGCCATCTTGATTGGTAAGCATGTTAACACCTTGAAATCTAATAGGAGTTCCTACTGGGTATAGTGCCCGGATTTATTCTCTGTCACAAATACTTGATGACTTATGGTCATTGGATGATTTTGGGGCATATGGAGTTCGGGGTGGCCATTATGTGGATTTTTGATGGTATGTTGTGATCAATCAATCAAGAACCTGTCCAGTAAATTCCACGTGTTTTAAAACCTGGATATAAACCTAAAATTATGACCATTTGAATGTATTTGAGATTTATCGCCATATTGGATTTCCAGAAAATGCCACTGCGCGGAAATTTTGCACACATTCAGATATTAATTGGCTAAGGTCCTCATAAACAAAAATCAATCGATATAAAAAGTCTGTACTCCATTTCCACCCTTCGGCCCATAATCCTTCTCCTGACTATTACATGAAAGAAATGAGGCATGTATAGTGCCTATATGGTGTTGGGAAGGGGTGTTTGATTTAAAAGTCTCCTGGAGTCAAAAGGGTAAAAACGTTCAGACAAAAAAAAAGAGTCAAGTGTCGAAAATCTGAATATACATTCCGTAGACCTCGATAAAAAAGTAAAAAAACCTTATGGTGACTGTCTTCATTATGCTTTACCTTTAGAAGAGAAGGGTCTAAATACTTCGATTTTTCAAATGTTAACCTTTAACACGTAACTGCATAAGGGGGGGGGGGGTTCCTAGGGACCCATTTTAGTTTTTTTTTTGGGCCGGCGTTTTTTAACGCCTGGCAAATATATTTGGTTTTATATTTTTGTACTTGTCTAACTTTTTTTGCGTTAAATTCGCAGGGTCCCTAGGAGCCGCCCCCCCCTTTCACTAACGGAAGTGCCCATGACACAAATTAAAATCCTTAATAAGTTACGTGATTCTGTTTAATATTGCATACACCTAGTGACAGAACAAATTAAATAATTAATCCAAAAAATCTTGGAAAGTTAGGTAGCCATTTGGGTCATAATAATTTATATACACCTGGCACAAAAGTATCTCGGCATGGTTTTTCGATCAGTATTATGCAAAAGTCAGACCATTTTTGAAAGTTTTCGAATATACATTTTGTTTTACCTGTTCTTCGTGCTCTTTCATTTAACACTCGCTTGTAAAAAAAACGTGCAGAATGCCTGAGATAGAAACGCCCGAAGGCGCAAACCCCCAAAACCAAAAGTTGCAGTTTTTGGATTTGTCATGGGCAATTGTCCAGTGTCCTGTGGACACGAACCGTTTACCACAATCAATATTGCAGTAGCTTTCTCTCGCTCATTCATTCGGAAAACCTCTATGTAAAATCCACTACACACCAGCTTATTATTGCGTTGTACCACAGAAGTGACCATTGAAAAATCGAAAACTACCAACTTTTTGTTTTGGGGGTTTGCGTCTTTCGGGCGCTCTATCTCAGCCCTTTTTGCACGTTTTTTTTACAGCGAGGTGTTAAAAATGAAAGAGCAGACCTAGACAACCAAAAGGTTTATTTTGAAAACTTTCAAAATGGTCTGGACTTTGGCACAATACTGAATCGAAAAACATGCCGAGATACTTTTGTTCCAGGTGTACATCGTATAGCGGTTTACTGTAGGACCTATGGTATTATACAAGTACACCTAAAACTATAAAATGGCAGAGACATTTTCTAATGTGCTAATATGTTAATATAGTTGACACCCTTCACACCAATTACATCAATCACAAAAAGTCAGGTGATTCATTGCCGTAAACATGCAGAACCAAATTAGTGTCTTTTTCGCACTTTTGACAGCAAAATTAAAATCAATGTTTGCCCTAATTTTTCTACTGAACAATTTTTTTCCAGTTTTTTTATTCTAAATTGTTGATGTCTTTGATCTTCTAACTGTGTTGGATTTCATCTAAAAATTCCTTTAGAAAGTGGTTATATAATGAATGGGTCCCTAGGAACCCCCACCCCCCCCCCCTTATGCATAAACGGAAGTGCAAAACCCCTTATGCAGTTAAGTAGTTAAGGTCCGATAGAGCTCTAGTGATCCCTAGCAGGTTCTCTTTTCAAGGTGCAAATAGATTTCAAAATAACAGGCAATCCATAAAAATGTAAAAATCTGATTTTTTGCACTGTTGTAAGCTTTCTATTACAAATTTTTTAATCCCCATCTGAAATGATTAAGCTTAGAACTGTTTCTTTGGTACAAAAAGTGTGAAATTTCTAATTTCGTATAGGAGCACATACTAAATGTCATCCTATGTTTTCTATTGAAATACTAAGTATATACAATCACCTTTTTGGTTTTAATTTTCAAGTTATTCTGAAGCCAAATAAAAGGCAGGGGATCTATTGGTGTTTCTAATCTTTTTGAAATCACTACATATTACAGAAAATATGGATGAACTTGAAATCTCTCGTTGCAACCTTTAATTGTAATCACACATACTATGTCAGTGTTTACACAAAAGTAAATCGTAACATACACGGACCATATCCTTTCGGGACCCAGCTTTATGCCACTAAGATACCCATTGTGGCGAGTACCTCCGTGACTACTTTCCTTAATACCTACCTTCTGAAATTAAACGATTGTTACAGGGTCGATTAAAATACATGGTTTGGATACTTAAATGCGGGTATCCAGGCAGCAAAAATTTACACGGAAACAATTTTTCAGTTTAAATTTCGTATCACAACACATCATCCTCCCAAACTGATAAGCCATGGAATCGCAATATGCATGAGTGACACAATAGCTATAACTTAGAACTATAATTAATTTAATATTAATGTATACATGTTGCAACCGTAGGTTATCTACATACCTTGATCCTTGGCCGGGCAGCTGGAAATATAAAATAACACAATAATGTAACATATCAAGCTTTTATTTATATTTTTAATAGTAGGGTTACCCCTGTACTGTTTAACTAAGTGTCGGAATCTTAGAAAATTATACATAACGAGAACCATGTATTGTGTACATTTAAAAAAACAACAATTTGACTTTCAAATTTACCTCCTGTACTCAGTTTACCACTCCTTTATTTTACAATGATCCCCCACATTCCTAGGTTGGACCAAAATCTGATTCATCACTCAAATCAAAATATAGACAAAACATTTCCGAGAATGATCATTTATAACGCCAGGCGTACTACGTATAGGTACCGAGATGATTTTCCGAGGGTTCCTTTTTTCTTTTTCTAAATTTGGACTTGATTTTGAATTCCACCTACACCGAACCGTTAAAATGAGTTTTATTGGCCAACCGATAGAAAAGCCTGCGACCTAAATCGGCCCTATAGGGGACAATGTTTTGGATTTTAATGTCGTGTCACGCAGAAAATACTAGCATATTATTTTTTAATTACAAACTAGAATTCCGCGGTTCTCGTCAGAGAATCTAGAACATGGGCCGCCTTTTTGTTATCTGTCAATCAGAACAATATAAAATGAGGTAATACCACACTTCATGCAAGAAGGGGTTCCAATGGACCCAACTTTGATTTTTCTGCGATTTCTCGTTATTGCAATGAAATAAAATATCAGGCAGGATTTTTAGCTAATTGTCTGATTTATGAAACGCTTTTTCCCGACAACCAAACAAAATAACTGCCCACTGGTTTCACTCAGTATAATTAGGTGGGGCCTCAAGGCAAAACCTTCCTTGTGCAACAAACAGGAGTGAAAAAAATTAAGAATATTTTACCAATTAAAGTAAGTAAATCTTGGATTTAGTGCTTACCGTGTCATTATTAATCATTAGTGACACTGAAACCAAATAACCCTTTATATGCCGATCGCATTCAAGTTTATAATTTATTAATTGACCGTAGTCTTAACTATGTAGCCTATGGGAAAGATTAAGATTGAATGGAAGTCTGAGAAAATTACAAGATGGTATAAAGGTCGCTATATTGTGCTATAATTATGAATAGTTAGTCTTGAGTAGATTATAATCAATTAGATCGTTAAAATCTTATATCGTAGTAGGATGGAAATGTGCGAACCACTTTTTTCAAGGCGACAATTCAATTGACCATGGTCAGAGGCCAAAATTCGGCAGTTTTATTTCATTATGGTTATGTGGTTCTTACAGGACCCCATATTACTTCTGTTATTTTATTAAATTAAAAACCCCATGGAAAAATGGTTTTATTGAGTGGGTCCCAAGGTAGGAAACCCCCTTACTTGGGCACTAACGGATTTTTTTAGCTTGAGCACTGAAGTGTAACCCTCGTTACGAAGAGGAGTGTGATAGGATTACACCCCCACCTTCTATTCTTTTTTTTGAGACCTACATTTGGCACCTTTTTTGGTGCCAAATGATTAAGTGACATTGCAGTTGGCACGTACCGGACCCCTTTCCATGCACCACACACAAAACACACTATGTGATAGGTAAGTACCAGTGGTGATCCCAAAGTGATGGGTGGGGGTGAATGGGGAGAGATATACCAACACAAACTAGCACGACGCAAGAATATTACAGACACTAATTTTGATACCAATCGATTGTTATGGTTTCTGCTTTCTTCTCAATTTATCCTTCATTTGAGTTCCAGTGGTACTCATTTTTTCCAACACGAGAAGTACCAATATGCTTAGCATTACGTCAGAATGATTGTCAACAATGTTTGCATATCAGCAAAACTGGAATGACCAAAAGACACCCACATGAAGAAGAAAGGAAAAAATTGGACGTCCAAATATTGTAAGTTCATAAAACTACGCCATTTCATACTATACCTTAAATCCCTAACTGCCTTTTTTGCCACTTTCAAAAAATCACGGAACGGAACCCTGCCTTGTGTTTACAGTGAAACGCCGCTCCTAAATCTAACAACAAAAAAAACGCCACCACCCTTTTTTTCGGGTTGCTAGTCATTTTGCTTAAGAACGCTTACGTTGTACTTGGAAGAATAAAATTATCATGTTTGGCGTTAAAATTAAACTATTTCAAATGTCAGATCCCTCGAGGCACGAGGGTGACTTTTAAAGGTCCATAAGAGGTGTTAAAATTGATTCACCATTAGTCATCAAATATGAAAACTACTAGGTACACCTTGACAAAATTGCTACAGAAGTTTTCTTGCTGTAACTAGCAGTAAACACATATACAAAAGGTAGGAAAAGGGGAAGCCTGGAAAGACATGCTAATTTGCATTTATCTGATGTGGATATATACGCCCATTATTTCGACAAAGGTATATAGCACAATAAATGCATTTAGGGAGTTTTCCATTTTTCTTGTAGTATTGGAACTGTTTTGCTTGGCTATGCCTGCATGGTGTGTAGCACTTTCGATTGGTATATTAAAAGTGGAAAGGATGGTCATTATTCAAGATGCCGCAATTCCAGACAAAATTAATTTTGCATTCTAGATGATTTTGTCATACGGCATCGGATGAAGAGAATCTTTATATACAAATTATTATCAGAGAGTATTTATTCAAACACATTGGGTCACTAGGTCCGGGGGAGGGCACTCCCTACAGTGATGGGTAATATGTGGCCGTGGCCTGGTGAAAATAAGAAAGCCCCTTCCCTGGGGTCCTTTCGATAAATGTACCAAAACATACGGGTCATCGTATAACACATGAATACCATGGGGTAATCCAGTATGAAACTTTAAGAAGAGGGGGGCCAAGAATTAAAACCTGAAGTTGAAATAGTAAGTGCCGCTCTTTTTCAGACTTCAAATGGCCATGAAATTATAAAAATTGCTTGCCATGAACTTATAAATTGTAAATGTGCAACGTAGGCCTGCGAGAAGTTGATTTGGGTGTTCAAATTCGTTTTTAAAAATGGATAATTTTATGCAAACTTGTGATAAAAGTTGATAGCAGGAAAGAAGAAAATGGGGTCTTGAGTATGGTGAACATTTTTTGCCGTTCCTGCAAAGCAGTTGAGTAAATTTTATTAGCATTTCGAGGTTGCGGACGGAGACTGATTCTGTCGTAGGAAGGATAGTACTTGTTCTTGGTGATTTGGAGGAAGTTTTTCACCATCCTAATAGAATGGGCCCCTCCCTCCTGACAGATAAGGTCCAAGGTCACATTTATCGAGAGGCATCATAATATGAATGAAATCCTTCCCTTCCAGGCTGATCCTAACATGCCCGCCTTTGGAGCTGTTCTAAGGTTTTTGACTGACCAGCAGTCAAAGAGGAGTGCCACTGATTCAGCATATTCACCAAGTGGACTGACATAACCTTTTATAACATAAAGAAGTTCTGATGATAAAAACTAAAATGTTTTAAAATGCGTAGCATATGGAGACGACGATTGGTTTTGGTTCAATTTCATTCACTTTTTGGTCCCATTTTAGATTGTTTTGCAACCATATACCCAGAATCTTGGCGGCTTTGACAAATGTGTGACGGGGGAGTGTTGTAATGTGGGTGCAATTGTGGATAGTTTTTGGTGGAATAACGTTTGAAACAAAACTGGACGGCCTGACACTTGGAAGATTAACCCTCTTCTACGGTTTATTGATAAGTTCTAAGCCTAAGGTAGAACGAGATATGCTACAAAGTTCAAATTTACACCGTCTACAGTTTCATTCCTTCAAATGAAAATTCCAGAAGGTTCATGTGTATATCTGTTCTATTTTTAACTTGTAGGTAATCAAACACGGGAGTTTGTGCCGTACTATTGAAAGCAATTACGCTAGAATTAGCGACGCAAACACCTTTATAGCTCTAAAACCTGTCATTATATAAAACTAGTCATTTTCCATCAAGTAGAGTCAAAAACGCATGAAACATCTGATTTTGCTAACCTTTTGCTAAAACTAAATTTTCACTATGTGTGTCTAATGGAAATGGCATTTTTGCTGACATGCTAACTTTAGGACGTCATTGGTGACGTAATGCTAGCATGTTGGTACTCATATTGGTAATCAATGGAAAGAGGATGACCATAGCTATCCTATGGGTGCCAAAAGCAAGTGTCTGTGATGTTCCTGTAGTGTGTTAGGCATTTGGTAGCGATCTCTTCCGAAGGGGGTGTTAGCTTACCTATACCCCGGTGGATTTTTGTTTTTGGATTAACAGGAGCGCCACAGACAATTGACAATTACATTTAAATAATTTGGCACCAAAAAAAGGTGTTTTAGCAAGCCGGGGAAAAACCTGAAGGGGGGTGGTGGTAACCAGCCCCCCCCCCTTCGGTAGACAGGTAAGACTAAGTTTGCCTAAAACACCTTGCGAGTACTACCTGCGGTTATTTACGGTTTTCTCCAAGTGTCAGATCATCCACATATTTCCAACATTTCGTTCTTAATCCAACATCATCAACCGCAGCCTTTCGATGTCAGTGGTTCTCACTTTTAGAATGTGCCCTGCCAGCCTCTGCCTGCTGGTCCCTTTTTATGTGTGGTAATTTGTTAAGTGCCACATGATTAATACATTAAATAAATAAATATAAACCGAATCATTAATGAATAACTTGAAAACCGAGGGGCCCAGTTTAGTACATTGAGGTAACCCCCCTTTTAAGACTTTAAAATGAGAAGGGACTGACGGTACCGACACATTGCTCACGACCATTACTAAAATCACACAAACCATGGAACACTGGTTCCTCGTACTCCAATATTAAGTCACTTATTCTATCATCAACGTATGATCAACCATACAAATGCTTTAGAGAAGTCCGTGAGAACCACCGTTCCAATGCTATTGATGTATCTCACCAGCATGTAAAAAATGAAGAAGGCTTACAAGATATGGATGTGGAGACACCTTGGATATCTTACAAACTGCGACATCTATATTTGCACCCGGATAATACAAAAACCCCAAACCCAATTTACTTCAAATTAGCACATTTTTTGAAGAGCGCCCCAATTCTTACCTCAAACATTTTGACGTTTTACACTTTTGCATGGAACGTGGCTTACTAAACTATACCCGTGAATGGTTTAAGTTGAAAATGTCTTGGGTCACAAACGAAGGAATTTTGTACTAGAATAATTATTATCGGAATCCCCGATAATAATTCAACGGCTGCTGGAAACGGCCTCCAATGTGAAAGTAGCCGGGAAATAGCGCCATGTACTTGTCTACGCTCACCATTAGTTGTTTTAATTAGTTCAGGCAAGTCAAGTTAGAGGTTATTTTGTGAGGTGGCACCATTTCTTTGTGGACGGACATAAACGTAATATTTCCAGCTCTGCCGTTAATTTCAATCTGAGATCCCCATTCTAATACAAAATCGTTTATTTTGTGATAAATACGTCATTTTGTATCATTCTCGTTTCGCAGGTATAGTTTCCTAACAATTACCAACCTAACTAGTGGCAAAATATCAAATTTTGAAAAATTGGGGGGCTCCTTCATAAAAATGTGCCTTTATTCGTTTTAAATCGGGTCGTCCCCTTTAATTATTGCTGATATTTGTAACAAACCTCCAATGGCGATGTCCTATGCAGTAAAGACCCACGAGGAATCAAAAACCATCTCCCAACCATACAGGAATGGTCCTTGCCACCGATAGACCACATCGACCTTATGAATGTGCGTATATTCGTGAAAACAAGCTCCAATGTAGAAGCAACGTCAACATCTGCTGAAAATAACATCGAGTTCCTCACTATTGAGCTCAGCTCTGTCATAGTTCTCAGTCTACAAACCTCCATCAGTAAACTTCAAGCACCCTCAATTCACCCTCGGAATTCCACCAAACCTCACTTCTTTATTGCCGGATTTCAACAGCCATGGGTACGCCAACTAATGAAACGGACAAGCGGTCGAAGAATGGATAGACGGTTAACATCTACGTCTCCTCCATGACTCTAAGCTGCCCCATCATTTTATAGGCCCGGTGTGGAAAGAGGTTACAACCCCGACCTAGCTATTGTTTAGAAAAACATCTCTAACTTGTGTTGCAAGATTCTGGAATCCTGTTTCCACTAACTCAACATCGACCAATCGTATCCCAGGCAACGCGCAATACGACCAAACAAATCCTTTTAAGGCGTGCTTAACTATAGAAAAGCAACCGGCAAAGAGTCACTGATGACTTATAGCCAGAACGTGAATAGGATTGCTCCAACACCCGCAAATAACTATGAGCAATTTTCCCCAACTAGTGAACAAGACTGCCGGAGATTTATACCCAGAGATTTAGGACGAATAAATACCAGGCCTTTACAAGAAATGTGCTGAAGAATATCAAGAGTATACTACCATGTTTGGGAAGCTGATCCTTTCTCATCAAAACAACTGCTCAAGGTGAGGAAGCTTTTCGGAGAGGATCTCCCAGGAAAAGATCAAAACCTGGCATACTTTTTTGAATCCACCATATGACCCATAAAAGCAAGAAAGTATGGTCTATCCATCCGAAAGCTTCAGGGGATCCACAGATACCCTCCACAGCAGCCAAATGTTACACCCAATCACGAGTTGCCCACCACCTGCTTTTAAATGGCAAGTGCATGCAGCAAGAAGTCCAGAAGAAAAAAGAGAAGATCAACCTAGACCGGAAGAGGTTAGTCGCAACCCTGATTTTACCCGCCCTTCAACATTGCGGAATTGGAATCCGGTACTGCTAAACGTCAACCAGGAAAAGCAGTAGGTCTTGATAATATTCTTCGACTGAGCAGCTTTTAATGGCATTGTAGTGTACTGGGACCCGACACGCGAGCGCATCATTATGCAAGTAGGCTTTCTCGCTCATGCATCGTGGAAACCTCTTTGTGTAAAATCAATATATCACGTATTATTGCGTTTTACCACACGTGACCATTGAAATCCCCAAAAACTGCAACTTTTGTTTTGGGGGGTTTGCGTCTTGCGGGCACTCTATCTCAGCCTTTTTTGCACGCTTTTTCACAAGCGAGTTGTTAAATGAAAGAGGAAGACCTAGGCAACAACTGTATATTTCGAAAACTTTCGAAATGCCTGACCTTTGGCAAGTACGTGATCGAAAAACATGCCGAGATACTTTTGTGCCAGTTGTATATGACAAAATTATCTAAAAACAAAATAACCAGTGAGACATACCTGTATGCTCGGCTTGCCGGTGTAACCACGTAGCTACTTCGCGACGGTGGCATGACACAGAATGCATTTTGTACAGCAAAAGAATAGGGTTTATTGCGTTACACAATTTTAAAGCACAAATAGGTTTAGCTAATTGAACTTAAGAAATATGCTCCAAATTGTGTTTATTTATTACGTTATCCTTGAGTATGGAAGTTCTGCCTGAAAAATAGACCTCATAATAAACAAATATTAAGATACCCTTCACTAATTTATTTCTAAAGATACATTTAATTGACGACCATATCATTCCATGCCAATTATCGTTGATGATGTACACACAAATGCATTAAAAGTAATAAACGATAACGTAATACACAATAACTTAGTAAACATTTTGACCATTTATCACATCTCCAATAGACTAGACGTATCTGATGAAAGTGTTTATATTTTTTGTGGTCGGAAAATGAATGTCTATGCGCGCTCTTGATCACTATTTAAATAGCTTGCTTGGGTCAAACTGATAATGTGGAGTACGTAATACACTTCCTTAAAAAAGGTCGCATTTTTTAAAAAGGTTTAAAATTCTAGACTTTTTATATATTATTGTGAGCTGAAAACCCTATTTCAACTGCCTCATTATGTTTACCTTGAAATAGATGCCCAATGAATAATCTTAGTAGAAGTTTTAAAAAAACCAAACTTCGCAACTCGCGTTTTAGGATGTAAATAAACAAGGTTTTCACGGGCATTCTGTTTTTATTTCGAAATATAAAAATAAATGAGAATAGCAAGGCCAAGGGAAACACCATTAACATATTTTCTACAAGTTGGCAACAAGAAACATTGAAATTCGGAAGAATTCAAGCTGCAAAGTATTTTTTTTCTTTTTTTTAAAAATAATTTTGATGTTTGTGTTTCTCATAGAAAATAATGAAAGCGTACAAACGATACATGAAAACGTAGGTAACGAGGCTCCGTATCATACACTGGAACATACATTTAAACACCACATTTTAACACACGAGATCACAATTGATGCTTAATCGCTACCTTAGCACATAATGTAATACAGAGGAGAAAGAAATAGCGCATCGCATGTTAGAACATAATTATAAACAGATATACCAACCACAAAATCCGAACGCAGCAGATATACCCCTTGCCGGATTGAACCAGGAACCTCTGCATTGTATACAAGACAGCGTCTATCTCTAACTATCCCAGGCTGCCGATACACCGACCAGCACCTGAATACTTATTCACATTCATCATTCATATTTATTTTATCCACACACGCATAAATGTGGACAGTAATTGCAGAGATATTAATAATATGCTATTATAAAGATACAGTATCTTTCATTTCATAAGTAATATATATAGGGGGGTAGCAGCTTACCATCAAGTAAATAGCATATAATGTCATATGAAGACGAGGGACTTGCAGTAACGCATAGCGTGCAAGCGCAGTGCCCTCTTATTGGGTGAGCGGTCCCCGTGTAGAAGTATCATAGTCCCGGAGAACTCACTGTCCCTTACAACGGTAAGGAATAGGGCAGTCAATTTCAGTTGACTCTTCACGCAACATTAGTTTCACGCTTTAATTCCGTTATCCTCTATAGGAGCCCGGACTATGTCTCCCGCCCGGACTATAGTTGCTTTCACACCGGCATACAATACACCAAACACTACCAGTGCCGAGATCTATAATGCTTACTATAGCCACTAGCCCATTACCTCACCTTGTAGATATATCAACTATACAGAGTGGTTCCAAAAAAGTTTTCCACTTTTTCGTTTGCAAATTTCTAAAAAGTGGGTAGACATATCAAAAATAGTTGATATTTTTAAACTATTCTTGTTTATATCCTGTTGAAAACGGCGTTGAAACCAAGCTGAAATGACAAAATGGCCGCCCTCTCGAGAAAAAAGGTCAAAAACGACTTTGCACCCACGTAAGTCTATGGCACTATGTTGTCGTCCACGATTATATCCTGATTGATACCCACGTTGAACAACGCACCCTGTCATGGGACTTGGTATTTATTAACAGGTTCAAATTTCCCCCACTTGAAAATCACTTACTTATTATTGTAATGGACATTTTCAAGATCCATTTCAAGGTATAAAGATTTCCTTTCCATTTTCAAACGTTCAACATTCCGCACAAACTCAAGTGTGGTCAGAATTTGTTCCGTGAGTAGGCATACAGTTCACGCAATGTATTGATTACTGTTGACCATCACGATTGCCCATAGACTTCCGTGTGTGCAAAGTGGGATTTTGACCATTTTTTCTCTCCAGGTCGCCATTTTGTATTTGAGCTTGTGTGTTCACTCCGTTTTCACCAAGATTCTAACAAGATAATTGTAGTTAATAATATCTTCAAAACTTTGTGATATGTCCACCACTTTTGCGAAATTTGCAGACATAAAGTGTAAACCTTTTTTTGGAACCACACTGTACATTCCCCAAAATCCACATGGCCTAGGCAACCTCAAAATGAAAGAAAAAAAAAACGATGATCACCTCAAACCACAAGACAAGGAACCAACACGTTCCTCAATACAATGAAAGCCTTCAATAGCAACAAAAAACCATCCTACATCGGCGGCATATGGTAGTTCTGTAAAGCATTTCTGGGATAAGGTATTATTCAGTACCCCCGACGCGCTCCACAGAAGGTTTTGCCTTGATCCACCGACTGGGACACAGAGGACAACATACAAAGTCCCCTGCGTCTGCTGTCCAAACTCGAAGGTAGGTGGGTGTTTTCTACCCAGAATATTTTAGGTAATTTTTTTAAATATTATGCCCATTAATGGCTCTCAAACTCTATGTTATGTAAACAGTCAATTGCAGAATTTACAGCTGAAAACCGCATGAATTCCGATATTCCTACTTTTAGCGCAAAATTGGATTTTCTCCTATTTTCTGTGGAAAATCCAATTTTTTTAATTTTTTTAATTTTTTTAATTTTTTTAATTTTTTTAATTTTTTTATTTATTTTGGTATCAATGGAAAGAGGAGGTCATAGCTATCCACTATGTCAAAAATCATAAGCATCAGTACCTTTACCGAATTTTTTTTAATGTAATTAAACAAACAAATATTCATGAAAAACCACGATTTAAAGGTACTATCAGTGAGCCACCCGAAAAACTCAAAATATTTAATTTGCAGGAATAGCTTAAATTAAAGATTAATTCTGTATCATTCTTCCATAAATTAGCTTTCCAACTTAGCGACGACGAAAAATGAAGAAAACGCAGTGTCAAGATAAAACCTCCTTCAATTACCGTGATCTAATTAAGTGTCCCGTACGAACTAAAACATCCTATGTTTTGGCCTTATGGGTTATTTTGGTAATTATTCACTTTCAGGGTATGTTACCTTAACTTGTTGACAGACATGGCAAATTTTTTTTTGCGATTTTCTGATTTAGCAAAATCATTTATAGTGCCCTTTATGGAACACCAATTTTTAAATGGTGAACATGCAGTGTCGAATTGCAGCATGTGACTGAAATAATGTCTATGATTCTCACATACATACGTACTCCACACTCGCTGGCACATGCGCGTCGCATATACAAGCACTCTCACTCACACATACACACCTACCTAAAATGTAACTGATACACAACGATGTCATTAATCAATTTAAAGTATCAAGATACCCACCCCTCTTTCGCACAATGCGCAACAGGCTGATGATATCTATTTTGCATCCACGTAGGCTACAGCTTTCAACTTTGTACTTCCCGAAAAAGGGAACCCACCCACAATGTGCTGGCCGTGAACTTGAACAGTTGTCTTGGTCGTCCTTCGGGTTCGTATCTTTATTCAACCTTTTCCTCGTCTGGGATTGTGAATCCGTGGTAAATGAGGCTGTCGCTCGAATCCGTTTTTATAGGTGTGTCAACTTGATGGATGGTGTTTTCTAGAATCGAAGGAAAATAAAAAATAATATTCAAAGCGGTTACGCTCTACCATGTTTAAGGCAATACCTTGAAGGCGAATTTTGTGATTCGCAGCCTCGCTCCCCGACCACCTCAAACAATTGAGATTTTTATACAGACTTCCCAAACCTAAGTTTAACTGATTCTTTTAGGAATGTTCCAGCTTTCATGAGATTTTAGTGGGTGTAATTTGGGAGTCTGGTTTCGATAGTTATGGCCAATTATCTGAGGCACTTGGAAAAACACGTTGGTCCAGTTTCGCCTCCCGAATCACATATTTCCATTTGAAAATCAACTTCAAGAAATTCTTTATTGAAAATTAAAATTAAAATAGGTATAAAGGCTGCTCCTTGTAATATAACATAATTTAATGGGTTATAATTCACAATCGCCAATACAATAATATAGCATTGGGAAATTTAATTTCAACAATCTGTTGTGTCGGCTTTAATCTGGGTTTTCAGCAAGGTATAACCATAAAAACACATTCGGTGAAAGAACTGAGGCCTTTGAACAGCAACCATACTTTACTTTGTTGTTCTTTTGTTAAACACTGGTTTCTTCATTTGCTTTTCCCTAGCATCTAAGAGGTAGTGGGGAATGGGGAGGGAAAATTGGCCCTCCCCATTAGCGCGTTTTTCCGCACATTATACATTTGTCCCCATACCGAGACTTGTGGCTGTCCCATATTTTAGCAGTAAAATTACCCAAATGTACATGAATTTTATGATTATTGTCCCGCTGAGAGAGAGTCCCCTCATTCCCCCCAACAATATAAGTTTATGGACTTTCACCGTTTGAAAATAATATATTGCTTAGTTCAGTGCATGATCTCTGATCTCTACAATATTCTCGTATTTTTAAAAAGTTTAATACCATTTTAAACCGTATACTTTAGTTCCTTGACCCTTCAAGTGAAACTTACCCAATGCCAATTTCCTTTTGTGTTTAATTGAAATCATTCAATTAATAATTAAAAAAAAAAAAAATCTACAAATTAAAATAAAAATATCTCACAGAAGTCATAGCTTATATTGGTTTAAATTTTTAGTTAGATTGTATATTTTTGGGGGACATTCCTGTATCATCTGAAACTGTTTGGCCTAAGTATAAGGGGTCCACAAAAAAATGGTGCAAGGCAACCAAGCACCCTCGTTGGAGGTGAAGAAATCGTAACGTGATATGGCTATTAAATATTCAAAGAGAGGGTGCGATACCAATTTGCCATTTTCACAGAAGGGATACAAAGTAGAGTTACTGTTGATAGGTTGGATAGGGCTTATGATTTAAGATTTTATTGCAACTGCACCGAGAGTTCCAAGAGTTAGGATCTTAAATAGTATGTGCCAATTTCAATTTGATTACAGGAACTATGGATATTGTATTTTCAATTGTTCGAGAAAGAAGTCCCTTTCCAGAACTCTTAAAAAATGTGCATTATTTATGGAGGCGGCAATGATTATGTTTATAAGTCTAGTTTCCAGTAGGTGCTCTTATTTTAGTTCTTTACTATTGAAGTCACTTTAGACTGTTATACAGGGTGACCAATAAAAAACTTTCTGTAATTTGATTCTGTGGATTTATTTTATTCAAAAGAATGGGTAATAGAGCATATTACCTGATTTTAGTGTTCATTTGGTTGAGTGGTCCTCAATTCAAGATATGTTCCACTGAACCAAAGTGAGCAAAAAGAATTGTCCACGGAGCACCATTTTCCAAGGCATGGTGAACATAATGAAACATCAAAAGTGATTTACCCTGAACGGTCTTTCCTTAGTTTTATCTTCCACATGTCCTCCTGATTTGCGATGCACTGGTAGCCCTGGAGTGCAAGTGTTGAACAGCTCTTGATATTACACGCATTCTCCTAAAATTGCGTAAAATGCATCGTTTATCCGTCGTCGAGTTCTGCCGGGAGTTCTGCGTATGTGTGGGGGGATCTATTTTAAACTCTGCTTTTACATCACCCCATGACAAAAATCTACAGCAGCTAGATTTGGAAAAAAGTCCTGAAGGCGGTTTCTAACATTACGACCTGTGTGCTGGGCACCGGTCTTGACACCAGGCAGAAGAATGCTTCAATTCTTTGCTGCTGAAAAATAAGCCGAACCCTGGCTCCCCAAATGTGATTAAATGAATTGAGATAATCGGCCACCATTCAAATTACCATCAAAAACATGGGCCCAATTAGGTTATGGTTACTTAACAGACTGCTTAAAACGCAAATTTCGTTATATTAGGTCTGTCGTAGACAAAACATGGGAGGGTCCTTTGGCGCATACTCTCTCACATTTGGAGTTCACTGAGCCAGTCATTGGAATTTGGCCTCATCAACCACAGTTTCTGTCTTAAGAGCGCCGTGCTGTTGATTAGCCAATTGCAAAAAGCCAGCCTACGTTGAGGATCACCTGCATCCAAATTATGCGCCTCACAATTTTGTATGGATGCCAATTGATGTAATAACAAACGATGCGCGAAATGACGTGGAGACATTGCGGACACGGTTTCTCCTATGCTTGCGCCTGGGTTGGTGCGAAGCTACTGTCTTACAGCTTGAATCTTCGCAGGTGTTCTGACGTTCCTAGGCCGCCCGCTTCGTCCTTTTGTTGACATTTTCCAAAGTTCCTTCTGCTTCAAACAGTTTTCTCATATTACAGAAAGCGGCTTGGTTGGTACTCTCACTCCAGGGAACCTGATTGGCCATTGCGGATTGCACGGCCTACATAAGCTACCAGTTGGTAGTTGTTGTGGCGTGAAATGAGGTGCCGTTATATATGAGAAGTTAAAGTTCTCGTCAAGAAAGATATCTGCTTTAATCACAAATGCACGCTACGTATGTTTTAGATTAGATTTGAAAGACCGCCCTGACACAAGACGAAAACTGGTATTTAGCAAAACTGCAGCAAGATTTCCGATTGAAAAGCCGGTTGCCAAAACAATGACGTGTGTATTCATGAAAACAATCTGTCTGCGTCAGGTTCGGTGGACCATATCTTGAAAACCACTCAACCAAATGAATATTTTCCCAGTCTTATAATAAAATAAATCCACAGATATCAAAATTACGGACAGGGAAAAATATCCTTTCATTTTGGGGGTAAGTTTTTATGGGGTTCCCTGTACTCAACCCTTATTTCGGCCATTTTGTAAATCATGAAAAAATTCTGTAGTGGACAAAAAATCATTTTATTGTATGGCCTATGTAAAATTGTCTATATAGCAGTATTAATTGAGTTTTCAATTGATAACGGCATTCCTCTGTGCCTCGTAGTTTAAAAAAAATTTGCTTGATCAATGGTCAATAATGGGTTAAAACACCAAGGGTGAGCAAAACCTATTCATGAATACTCATTCATGAAGAGTTGACATTGAGTTTCTTGCAAGAATCAATTCACTTGTTCAATTGGAAAATGATCAACGTTTAATATGATACACAAACATTAGATGTGTAAGAGAGACGATATTGAAATACTTCCCATCGAGGGGAGCGGAAAAATACCAATCAAAAAATAAACATGATCAGCTAACAGTTTCGGTTGAACTGTTCGTAACTTCTATTAAAATAGTTCAAGTTATAGACATACTAATGCTTAAAAGTATATCATCATGTCAATAGGCGTTTATTGAGTCCAATCTGATATTGAAAAAATCCAAGCGCTCTGGAGTCCAAGCGAGCTATCAGTCGCGTCGTAAGCGATGATTGTTGCAACAAGACCATCCACACTAGATCACGAGTACAATCGATTGTATAAAAAAAAATATATAAATGTCAACCAAAATGTTTCGCCCACGTATGCATATAAGCCTACTTTTTTTAAAATTATTTCTCATCATTTAAAGGGCATTTCGTGATCCACAGCCGCGCCCCCCCCCCCGACTACGACAAAAAAAGTTAGAGTTTCGTAACATATGAACCGTTTGGTCTGTAATGGACGTGTCCCCAATTTTACTTGCAAATTCGGGCGTATCTGTAGAAATTCGCAAATTTATATTCTGTCCGTAACGGACAGCAATTACAGGACAGAGCTATGGGACCCGTGGACAAGCATTGCTCATAACATCAAACCGCATCCAAGATCGGTCTCAAGTGAAATTTTGGGAAATAATGCTTTTCTCGGCGATTTAACGAACCATAAATAAAAACAGAATGTGCTTTAATCAGGAAAACACTTTTTTTAAACAAAGTGTTGCCAAGTCTTTTAAAAATGAGTAAAACCCTTCATTATAATTATGATGGTAATAATAGAAATAACTAAAAACTGTTTTACTCTCGGACTAAAAACTCAGCAGCGCGTATTCTCAATAAATCATATACGATAACAGCGCTAAACATGAAGTTTTCTCCCCATGAGTTTTATGGAACCATATAAAAACTAAGCTCACCGGAGAACGCATATGGGATTCATTTTAGGGACTTTTTCGTATTTAAAAATACTAAATAGGATATGTCGAACGAAAAAGGCCTATTCAAACGAAATAAATACATGCTTTAAAGAAGCATTGGTAGTATAGTGGCAAACCAACAAAAACAATCTGTGTATTCTTACTTTTCCTCATTATAAGGAGTAACCGTAACTATACCACGGCACTCACTTTAGTGAAGATTAAATCTTATATAACACGCTGTTGTGCTTCATTCACACATCCAACATGAGTAGGAGAATGTTCGAAAAGAATATGACAATGGAACATGATGGTTCTGTGTATTAAATTAGCCTAAAATGGGCACATATCACAATCAATCCGAGCAAAATGTAGCTGATGAGATAACAAAAAATACAATTAAATTTGGACGATAGTTAATCGAACGCGTCTACAACAAGCTGATCATGAGTATCTTAAAACACTAAGGAACCTCTGTCTCTATTCACATTCGGGCCACCGAAGTATATGAAAACCACCCATAAGCCTCATGGGCTGCTCAGCTATATACAGAGGAATAGTTAATAGTTTAAGCAAATATTGGACTATACACATTTTTCAATAAGTTTATAAGGGATAACTAGCATTTGTTGTGATCCACAAGGTGTTCCATAAGATAACTAAACAAGCAGATTGGTAATTCCATCAACTTCTTTGGACATAAAATGGAGGTCCGTTATGTTTAGATCTCTATTCTCTCTCTCTCTCGAACATCTTTGGCAGAACGGCCCGCATATCTCCGGCCATGTTACACAAAGAAAGCGGTTGTGTGATGAAATGTTGGAATTTGGCGGGTCATTACGTCCCAAGCAGTCGTGGAGTCCCACGTCAGGGAGACAAGACAATGAGAAATCGAAAAAAAAGTTGGTGTTATTTAGGAGAGACATCTTTGGGCCATGAAAACCGCTGTTGGAAATTGACAATAATTGCGAAACATTGTAATTAGCAATTTCTTATACTCCTAGTTTGAAATGACCATTTTAGATCTGTGGGGAGATACTACACTGTATTCTTTGCATTATGTTTTCATAGGCTTTACTTTTAGGAATTAGTTTCTAAGTCCGAAAATAACTGCATTGCTCACAATGATGTTGAAAATGATCAAATTTATACTCATTTGCCAAAAAACACCCCTTTTGCACATTTAAAGATTAATGTGATGAGGAGATTTTTTTTCAGGAGACGAATTTCCTCTCAAATTGCACTGGATCGTTGTAGACCACCCCAAGTTTTGAAGGTCTATCGGCAAACAAGTAAAAAGTCAACCCAAACCTGATTTTGAACTTGTCTGACAATCGTAATCATTCCCTATAGAAAACCATGCTTTGATTTTCTGTCAATGCACGACAGAATACTAAATCATCTTTACTACATAAAAAAGACCGCGTATTCCGGCTTATCCTTCATTGTGATCTAATAATTGGTAAGCATCCAAAGAAATGCCAAAATACGGGTTCGAAATCACTGATTGTATAACATTACTATAAATTTAAGAAAATACAATTTACAATTTTATTATCCTAAACTCGGTCAGTTTAATTTCTGAGAATTCAACGACTCTGAAATTCCCCTTTGATACTATTCCCAGATTGCAAATATTTTTTTTTTTTTTGTGGTTGACCATGTTCGTATTCATCATTTTGTATGTTAAGGTTTAGGGAGTTCACTTCTGACCTTTAATGGCCTTTTATGACCTCCCCCATTTATCACTATTGTTCTTGTAAATTAAGCGTTTAGAAAGTATCGCCAAAAACCGTGTTTATCTCCCTAAACATGTTTAATTGTTAAACAACAATCGATTCTAACACACCACAAACCCAATGTAACATTAGTACATTGTCAGTGGATAGAGCTGTAGAGATTGAAGTGCTTAGGAATTATTACGTATTTAGACAAGTACTCCAAGTTCATTTCAATACATAAATGACCTTTGACTTTCATAACACTGGCACCAGTGATTTTTATATTTACTTGCGTTCAAGAATTACCCTAAAATCACCCGTAATAACTGAGAAAAGAGATTTCTTTTCCCTCAGCCAATGATTTTTTTCATGGGTGCTACCAATATTTTTCTCATATATTTTGGGATAAATGAATTTATACAGCTGATAGTAATTGTACCAGGGATGTTCCTGGTTCATTATGTTGAGGATTCACCAACTCTATCCTCAATTTGCATGAATTCCTTCCATATTTTTGCCTGACTGTGTCTACATATTGTTACAGTTTAGTCTGTCTTACAACTTGTTATGGATGCCTGGGACTCCTGACGGCTGATAATAGGATGAATACCTAACTACACTCTCAAGTACTTTCATACCCATTCATAAAATGGGTTTAATCATCGTCAGAATGGGAAACCCTGTCAGCCTGTTTTCATCTTACTGTGGCTATTGCAGTGCTCATGGCTTTTACTACACCTTACCATGAACCAATGATTACACAGGCAAGCATGTTCTTACTTGGTGCCTATCAGCTGTGCCTCATGTGGACTGACCCCTATTACTACTGCATGCTGTCATATCCCCCTCTGGCCGTATAATCAAATGGACATGAATGCACATCGTCATTTCTCCAAGTGTCGATATGAGTATTACCCCAACTCGACTCCACCATTCAATTCTCCCTAAGCATCGGTGATATTGAACCAAACCCTGGTCCGACCACCACAACCCCACTTGTGCCACCTGTGAAAGATCCATCGTAGAGACCACAGAAGATCATCTTGTTCGTCATGCATAACCCTTTCTTGAATGTTTCCCATCCCCCCGACGGTACCGTAACCAGACTCTGCAAGTTCCCAGTTCACTGGTGTTATGGATGTTCTGCAAAGACACTTCTGTTTGCTGATGTTTCCTTTCACTCAAATTTGCAGGTTTCTAGATAACTCTAAAGTCATTGATTCATTTAGATCAAATGACATTAGTACCATGCACCTTTAAATCTCACTACTCTTCCTATTTCTTCTTAAGCTGGCAGTATTGTGAACAAAATCGACTTACCTGCTTAATTCATTCACTGGACTCTAAGCCTGCCATTTGGTATTTCAGAATCATGGTTAAATTGTAATATATCAACTCTGAACTCTCTTTAGATAATGAATACGTGTTTACAGGAGTACCGTTCCACCATTGTGGTGGTTTTTGTTTGCTTATACACAATTCCATGAAACCCCGTTTTACAACCCACTTAATGTTTCCAACTGTGAAGATCTGGGC